>PVIH01024263.1:0-23113 GCA_004025045.1 Sigmodon hispidus | reverse complement strand
GATCCCACTCCACCTAGAGGAACACCTGACTCACTCTTGAGGGAGGGGGGAAAGAACTGGATTTGGCCAGAAGTGGAGACTGATCTAAGCATTACTGGGTCAGTGGGACCATAGGACTGTCTGCTCCCTGCCCAGGGAGGGGATGGGGAGTTGCAGAGGAAAAAAATGACCAGATGTGTTGGGAGGGGGAAGAGACCTTAAATAAGGAAATACAGGGATGGAAAAAAAAATTCAGAGGGAAAGATGAACACAAAGAAAATATAGGTGTAGCAATCTTATTTGTATTTCTTCCCTTGATAAGCTATGCTTATCATTCTTATCCTCTGTATAGTTATTGTTAACTCTTCCACATTTTAAATTCTTTTTACTGTGTTTTTTTTTGATAAATACAAAATAAAGAAGGAAGAAAAAAAAAGAACAGTTAATATATTATGGTATTCATATATGGAGAAAGTTGATTTTATGAGGTATCTCCCCCCAAACCATAACAGTATAGCCATTCAACAGTGAACATGCATGAGAAAATATAATTTTAGACAGGGTTAATACAATCAGATTCAAACATCACTTAAATATAAGAGTGTAGGTATGTTATCGAAAATTCAGGCAAAAGAAAAGCAAACTCATTACAAACATCTCTGGTTGTTCTTAATATAACATATATTAGTGATGTATATTCATAATTATCAACTGTATAACTTTTATTTTACATTATTAAATTGTAGCACCATTTAATTATATTTGAATTGTCTAAATTGTAAACAATAGCTTATTATATTAGTAATTGTACCACTGTTAAATTCATAATTATAATATGTATGTATATATTTTTTTTTAAATTTCTTGAGTATTGCACCAAATTCTGTTTATAACAAAAGAAATTTAGAGCCAGATGTTGGGAAAAGGCTGATATATCAGAGAGTGGAAACACCACAGTAAAATCTCACCTACCTATATTCTAGTTTCCTGAACTTGTAGCACCTGGTTGCACTTCTAATTGCTTGCTGTTTTCCTAAGCCTGCCTTAAATAGCATCTTTGTATCCCATCCAGGTTAAGATTAAAGGCATGAGCTACTCTATTTGGTAGGCAGACTTGAACTCACAGAAACATGGAAAGATCTTTGACTCCGGAGTTATGGGATTAAAGGCATAGGTCACAACAGCCAGCTTTCCTGGTGCTAGGATGAAAGATGTGTGCCATTGAAATTCAGCTATTTGGTCTTGTACACACAGAGATTCAGACATCCCAGAGATTGTTGAGTTATGTGAGTTGCCACTGCTCTGTTATCCCTGGAAGTCCCATAGATACCTCTTCCTTGATGGACTGTGGGTTGATCTCTTGATAATCAAGGCTTTCTTAAATATGTAACATATGACCGTACTAGAGTCCTTCTCATCAATTAATATGGCTTAGAAGTATTAATATTTTATATTTTCCTAAGAAGTAAAACATCTATAAATCTACAAACCGGTCAAACAACTGAATAGTAATAATAGGTATAATATGATTTAAAATGGGAAATGAACATAATAAATTTGAGGCCACCAGACACTGTTGAAATTTATTTTTATGTCTATTCTGAATCTGGCTCAGCCACATTTTCTGGGATGAGTTTTTGGAGCAATATGGGCCTGGTGAGATTCTTCAGTTATTGCTGTAAGATCTATTTACAGAAAAATTTATAAAATAGTTGTGTTTGTTTATCTAGCACTTGATTTAAAAGTTATATACACTCACAGTCAGACAGAATTATAGAAAGAACATTTCAGGAATACAAGCACTCTTATCATACATTATCTGAGCACATTGTATAAGAACATGAACTCTGGGATTTTTGACCTTAAATGGTGGTGTGTACCTGGATTCTTCACCATATCACCTGGATATCTTTTCCTTTGTATCTCCCAAGAGTGAATCATAAGACATAATCAAGAGCCAAGAATTCCAAGTCCTTTTCATGCACTATTGATACTTCATCACTATTTCAGAGAATACTTGTATTTGTATGTTTATATTTTACTTAAACCAATTTGAATGTGTGGAAGGTCAGTTGGAACATAGTGTTAGAATCTCAATATCAAGTTGCACATTTTCTTGGTGAAAAAGGAAAAGGCTGGGAATTAAAATCTGTAGTTACTGACTTTAATATATGACAGGTCTAATCAACTCATTTATACATTTCTTTCTGCTTAGGGTTACCCTCCTTCATTGCTGGTGGGAATACAAACTTGTACAGTCACTTTGGAAAGCAGTATGGTAGGTCCTAAGTAAACTGGGAATTAGTCTACCTAATGATGCAGCAATGTCGCTTTTGAGCATATACCCAAAGGATACACATCTTATTCTAAGGGCATTAACTAAACTATGCTCATAGGAGCATTATTTGTAATAGCCAGAAACTAGAAACAACCTAGATGTCCCTCAACTGAAGAATGGATTAAAAAACTGTAGTACATTTTGACATTGGAACACTAGGCTTCAGTAAAAAATGACACTCTTAAATTTGAGACAAATGACTGGATCTGTAGAGTATGCTTCTTAGTGAGGAAGCTCAGTCCCAGAAAGACAGACATGGTATATACTCACTCATAAGTGGATTTTAGATGTAATACAAAAGATAACCATCTACAACCTGACCCCCCAGCATCTTGGTAACAAGAGAAAGTTAACAGCAACACCTATAGATTTCTCTGGGAATGGTAAATAGAGAAAACCCCGAGAACCCAAGGATGTGACTGGATAGGTCCCTGACCAATAATGGAGTGGTGCCTAAACAGGACATTACCTATAGTCAAATGAATAATGCCATCCTAAGTGTCATCACAGAACCTATACCCAACAGTGAATGGAGGTGGAGGCAGAGATCCACGGATGAGCACTGGTCTGAGGTCTGCTTACAGCTGTAGTGTCGGGGAGAAAAGTCCCACAGTGATGACTGTCTAGAGCTGTGGAGAGCACACTGAATCAAAAACAGTCCCTGAAGAACCATAGGACAAAGATGTAGGCAATTATCCATTAGACCTCTGTGGTAGGCAACTGTTAATTAGCATAGGCAGTATGTAGAGCCTCCAGGGCTGGGATCAGACTGTGTTCCAGTAAATGGGCTGGCACCTTGAAGCCTATTTCCCGCAGAGGAGTGCCTAACCCAGCCTAGGTATTGGGATGAAAATACTCAGACCTGCCTGGAGTAGATTCACCATACTGAACTGACCCATCTTGGGACTTCCTGCCTTTTTGGGGGAAGGGATTGGGGGATGAAGTGGGTGGGGAGGCTGAAGGCAGAGTGGGAGTGACTGGCAACAAGGAATGATGGATGAACAGGGGAATACAAGGAAAAAAGATTTTTTAAAATAATGATAAAAATAATAACAGTAATAATAACAATAATTAATAAAGAAAAAATTCCAACCAGAGCCTTCACACACACTAGACATTTTGCTACAGTTTCTGGGAAAAAATGAATTTGTGAATACTTCAAGAGAAACTTACTTGGAAAAAGAAACTTTGTGCATATATCTGTCACCCCACGTATTGTATTTTTTTAGCTTTATTTATTGGCACACTCATACCACAGCCCACATGTGGAGGTTGGGGGGGCAACTTTCAAGAGCTGATTCTTTTCCTATCACATGAGTCCTGGGGAATCTATCTCAGATCTCTGTACTTAACAGCAAGCCCCTTTAACTACTGAACCCTCTCAGCAGCCCAAATCACCAAATTTCACTTGCCACAGACTCTGTTGGGTTCAGAAATCTACTTTCACAACACTTTTCTTCTTTAAATAATAATAATAATAATAATATGGATATTATTTATTACAATCCTCATTATGTTGCATGGCTCCAATTCCCAAGAAACCAAATAAAGAAACTGCCTGAAACAGAAAATAAAAAGAAAAAATTGGATAAAAATTCCAGAAACATCCTGTAAGGCAAGGAAAAAAAAAAGAAATCCAAAGTTGGCTAGCTTCATGGTTATATGGTAAAACTTCATAGACATTTTATTTGATGGATAAATGTTGGCCTAATTTTTTTCTCAGTGACGTGTGCCAGCACTGGTTCAAGATCTGGACTGCATTATTCTACAAATATGTTAAATTTCTATGTATCACAGCAGTAATTTTAATAGATACCAGAGGTGAATTTTTAAACACTTTGTATTGTGTGTATGTATGAGGTAATTGCATACTATGTATATGTTTATGATGCACTTGCATGTTTGTGTTCCTTTGTGCACCAGTATGTGAATACATGATGTACAATGTGTGTGGAAATTAGAGGTTAATGTCTAGCACTGGTCATTATGTGGGGCTTCTTTGGAGAATGACTCTCCTGCTGTTTTGCTCACACCAAGCTGGGTGGCCTAAGATGTGGGAACTCTATCTCTGCCTTCCATCCTGCCATAGGATTGCAGGGATTAGAGATGCACAGTGTCACATCTGACTTTATGTGGGCTTTGGGCATCCAAATTCAGGTCCTCCTACATGCATGCTTTATACACAGCCAGTTCCTTGGGGGCATGGATGATATTTTTAAAATAAGTTGATTTGGTCTTAGATTAGCCTTTTATATAAATTTGATCATTGATTTGAGATATTGTCCTCTGATTCTCTACCCACTTCTACGGTGCTGCACTTAGGCCAAAACAGCTCCTTTATTTATAGCATACAGAGAAAATTCCAACACATAACAACATATCCTGTCTTTATAAAGGAGAGACTAGATTTTTAAGTTATTACCAAAATAAAAACTAGTCATTCATCAAGTAGGGGAATTATTGCTTTGGACTCTGTTGTCAAAGCTAATTTTTAACAACTGCAAATGCATAAAGTGATCATCAAAATCCTTTTATATGGTCTTTTTGGTATAGAGGCAGGAAACCTTTGATATTTCATTTTCCAAGGTTTCTTGAGAAAATTTAATCAACTCAGGGTAGCTGTGGTTTCCCTATGACATGTGACAAGTTAAAGGAATAGTTTATAGATATTTCTAATTCCCTAGCTCATAGCTGAACTATTTGCTGAGTACTTTGGAATACCTATATAAACATGAAAATAAATAGACACATATACTTTTCATATCATATATATGTTTATTTATTTTATGTATGTTATATGTACATAGGTTGTATGTATATAATAGGCATATATATGGAACAATTAACATTATATGTCATTCTCTTTAATAATAAGAAAAACCTGCAAACCATTGGATAGCTTATAGTGTTTGTAAAAAACCATTTGATCTAGTGTGTGAACAAATAGGAAGATTCATAGAATATGACAGTGGAGAGGGGCCAGGAGGATTCTTCACCCTTTTTGGTTGGGAGATAAAAACACAGATTCTAATATTAAAAGTGATGCACACCAGGACATCTTAGAGTTTCCTGGCTTCTGAAGCAAGACCATATTGGTCCTGGGTGTTCCTGTTGTACCTTGACACCCCCTGCTGGCCATGAGTGTCCCTGCAGTAAGGTTTTTGAGCAGGCTCACATTGGGTTCCCTCACTGTGTCTCTGGCACAGTAATACATGGCTGTGTCCTCAGTTTGCAGACTGTTCAGTTTTAAGAAAACTTGGCTCTTGGAGGTGTCCCTGCTGATGGTGATTCTGGATTTGAGGGCTGAATTGTAATCTGTGCCTCCACCATTATGTATTATTCCTATCCACTGGAGACCCTTTCCTGGAGGCTGGCGGACCCAGTGTACACCATCACTAGTTAATGAGAACCCGGAGACAGTGCAGGTGAGAGACAGGGTCTGTGAGGGCTGCACCAGGCCAGGTCCTGACTCCTTCAGCTGTACCTGGGAGAGGACACCTGTGGATAAGCAATATTGCATTAGTCATGCATCCAATAGATAACATACCTTGATCCCTCTCCTGAAATCTTAACACACTTACATCTCGGAAAGGTCACAAGGGACAGGAACAGCAGCAGGAGAGCCATGCTGTGTTGTAGTTCCAGTGAGAAGGAGATGGAGCTTCTAAGGTAGGTTTGAGCTTTCAGCCTGAGCCTGGGGGATGTTTTGCATTGGGGGAGGTTCCTGAGAGTGTAAAAGAAAGCACAGGCCATGGTACAATTTTGATTTCAAGACAGTGAGATATGCCATGTGCTTCTTTGAATTACTAGAGATACTAACCAAAGAACATTTTCCTAATACTCTCTGGATTTACATTACTAGATAAACATGAAATACTATAAATTTCACTTTGGAGCAAAATATCAAAATCATTACACTAACTGAATTCACTTTTATTCATTTAGTGCTGTAGAACAGGATTCCATGTCCTCAGAGCAATAATCTAACTCTCGAGTAGAGGACTGAAATGACACTGAGGCACTTTGTGACCAGAAATCCTGATCAAGAAACTACTCAAAATTATTTTTCTTGGTGTCTGTGAAGTTGTGTTGGGTCCTACCCAACTACTGAATGGTCTTTGATATGAGGGGAGTGTGGATTGAGAAATATAAGAGACAGCAAGAATAAGAGACAGAAATCAATATGGAATGCTCTCAGTAAAGACTCTAGCAGCCTTGAGTTCATTTCTCATGGGCTATTTATACACCAATAAGAGGAAATCTGTGGACTGGTTTGTGTCCCATCTTACTGAGTCTCAGACTTCACCTTCTCACTTAGGAACGTCTTACCTGGGCACTAGTCTTAGTACCTTTTAATTGATGTCAGTTGATCTCTATGTAATTATCATCTTTCTCTGTCATTGTTCTCAGGTTGAAGCCACGCTCGCATCTCTCAGTATGATTATTGCATTAGTGAAGGTTGGGAAGGTCCATGTTTCATAATGTCATAAAAAGCAGTAGACTAACATCAGGCTTGAGGGTTCTGTTAATGAAAGTGAAAAAAAGAAACCAGAGTTGCATAAGTGGTGATAAAAGGTGGAGAGGAGAGCAGGCAAGATCATGGAACCCTGTGCTCTGAGGGAGAATTCTCCACCTCTTGGAAGTGCAAATCACCCTGGAAGAGAAGTGCAGAGGTGGATCCAACCTGTTCAGTCAGAACTCAGAGGATGTGTGTCTATCTGGGCATTGGAGACTTAACCCTAACCCTAACCCTAAGTAATTTCTGCTGGAATGTAATGTGGAGTTGCTTATGAACCTCCCTCATTTGGACAGAGAATATGGTTGTCCAAGATCATTCTCTGAATACAACACAATAAATGAACAGGTGTGATTACACGCCTAAGTAGAAAAAGAAGATCCACATGTCACCCACCTTCCAGTGGCCCAAGTCCCTTAGGCTCAGGAGGCAGCCCAAATACCCTCGGAAGAACATGCCCAGGAGAAACAAGCTTGACCATTATGCCATCATCAAGTTCCCCCTGACCACTGAGTCAGCCATGAAGAAGATGGAAGACAACAACACACTTATGTTCATTGTGGATGTCAAGGCCAACAAGCACCAGATCAAACAGGCTGTGAAGAAACTCTGTGACATAGATGTGGCCAAAGTCAACACCCTCATAAGGCCTGACTTAGGAAAGAGGGAATATGTTCGATTGGCTCCTGCAGAGCCTTTGGGTCTGCTGGATCAGGCTAATGGTTCCAACTGTGTTTCTTCTAGTTCATATATCTGTGACTCCCAGCATGTCTTCTCATTATAGAGATGTGTACATAGACTCTCTTCTATCTTTTTCTTAATAATTTCACCTTTTTATTCCTTGAGAATTTTACACAGATGTAATATGTTTTTATCAAATGTCTCTATCCTACTTTGTCCAAATTCCCCCTTTCACCTTACACTTTTTATTTCAAGATCAATGTGCATTTTGTAAACCCAGTGACTCTGCTTAGTTCTGTCACCGTGCTCATATGTGTGAGGTTATTATTGGAGCATGGGTAACTTCTAAGTAACTGGAACTCTTAGGGAAACTGACTATTCTTTTTCCAGAAATTACAAGTTATAGATAATTCTTCATCTAAAGATTAGATTTTGTGACCTAAACCCTGTCATGCTGGGAAGTAGGCTGGTGTGCTCTTGTGTGTGTATTTACAGTAACTACTGGTTCATGAGAGCAGGAGCCTTGCAATGCCTGGAAAACACTGTTTTGCTGACATCATCTGTTAACTCTGCTCCTTAAACCCCCTTCCTTCTTTTCTATGATGATTTCTGAACCTTGTAGAAAGAAGGAATAATTGAAATGTCTCTTTGGACTGAGGACTTCATGGTTTAATATTCTCTGCATGTGGACTAGTTTAAGTCTGCAAGGTTCCCTCTTTTAGGTGTAACTGGAGGAGCCCCTCACAGCCAAACCCTAGTCCTGTCTGCTAGGGAGAGTCTGAGATCAGACTCTAAGGATTGACCCTGGTCCCAGAGAGGGACTCTCTGGCTGGTTGGTGCAGGTGCCAGAATCCCTCATATTGTTTCATATGTAAGGACTACTGAAGGTCCTTTTGTAGCTGGTGTTATATTCTCAGTAGCACATTGTGCATGTTCTTGGTTAAAACTAAAACCATTGAAAATTAGACCCTCTTAAATTTGGTTCTGTTTTATTCAATAACCTTGTTTAAAACATTTACCCTGCTAAACAGTTTTACCCTGCTCTTCTGCTTGACACAAGACAATAATGATTCTTTTCTTTCAGCATTAGGTAGACTCATTCAATTCACTGTTATGTGTCCTAATCACAGGATTTTAATAGTCTATTCAATTTGGTCTTCAAGCTTAATCTTTGAATATTGGTGTCACTCCAAGAGTCCTCAGGGAAGCCTCATATGTACAAATTACCTTTTCATTTTTAAAGCCACCTCAAGCCCATGATTCATTAATATGGATCCCATAGCTAGAACTGCTTCTTTTAATAAAATTTCTCTAGCTCACATCTGAGACACCAGGATCTCCCAGTCAGCAGCAACAGAGTGACAAAGGAGTAACTCTGGGAACCTTAGTAAGCAGCAAAAGCACCAATGAACCACAACCTGAAAATAAGAGAACTCAGTTGTCTATGGAAGTGGCTGATGCGAGATGAACCAGGGACTGGAGCTGATCCCAGGTGGTGTAGTAGAGAGCAGGCACTATCACCGTGACCTAGAGGCATGGCTTTTAGGCCTTGAAGCCCCAGTTTTCAGGCCTGGCCAGAGGGTCAGATCAAGATCAGGAAGGAGCACTTATGCCCCTGCTCCTCCTTCCTGTTTCTTTCTTATGCTCTTGGATAAAAGACCTGACTTGATTCAGCCCTGTGCTCAAGTCCAGCCTTCTAGGAACCATAAAACTGTTCAAACTGTTATTTAAAAATTAATTCTTTATTCGTTCATGTACCCAACAAGCAAATACTGTGAAAATGCATGTCTCGGCATAGATCACTAAAGCAATGGTTCTGTATTTAATATTCAAGGCTGTGTTTAGTCATTCTGAAAAGATAATCTTTATTTTGTATGTCATAATATATGACATTTCTAGACTTAATTCTTTTTATTACTAATAAAGTTATTTTTTTTAATCCATGCATATCTTTGTTCAATCTCTCTTTCTCCTCCCACCCTTTCCAGTCACACTCTCTTCTCCATATCTCTTTATCTCCTCCCCAGCAAGGGCAGGTGGTCCCAAGGTCCCAGTGTGGCTTAGTTCATCATCCACTCCTGGCAGATCCAGTTTCCTCATCCCAACATCAAGACTGGGTCAGGTGTTCCTCCGGAGAGAGTTGGATCCAAGATGCCAGTCCAAGGTTTTTCAGATCTCAAAGTGTTCAGTGCTGTTCAAACTCTTGTATCAGAGATAAACCCTTAATAAATATTACAACTATTTTTGTCAGTTGCTGGTGATTATAAATGGCAATAATATGATGTGATGGGCACAATGGTGGTTAAAAATATGTGTACATTGAGGGCACACAATCATGCCAACAGAGAAATTATTACTTGTGAATTTGAGTGCAAACTAATGTCTACCAAAATACAAATGTTTAAAAATTCAATCTTTAGCCAACTATATCCAAGTATAAGTTCTCTTGGTTAGAAGATAATATGTTAATGTTTCAGTTTCAAATCTACTGTAAAAATTACAATATTTGAGGAAAGTTGTAGTATCTACATCACATACTCAAAATCAAGAGAAATAGTTGTAAATTATCAAAAAATTTAGGCTTCTCATCGAACTTAATGTCAACAGTCTTAAAAGTTTACACACTTTTTGAAAGAGCAGTTGATACATATGTATTTAAGTATATTTACCCAAATACATATATACATTAGAAACCATTCTGTCTGGCAATCAGAAGCACCTGGATAGCTTTGAGGGTGTGTGGAAACAACAATTTGCTCTAATTTGTGCACACATAGAGAGTTGAATCACATATGGCAGCCTAGAGTGTTCTCTAGAGAATATCCTTGGTTGGAAGAGGAAACCACAGTTTCTGACATTAAAACTTGTGCCCATTCAGCATAGTCCAACTTCCTGTCTTCTGATGTAACTTTGACTGGTGGCTCTGAGGAGTCACTGCTGGTTACCCATGCCTCCTGCTGGTCCTCACTATCTCTGTAGGGAGGTTTTTGAGCAGGCTCACACTGTTGTTCTCTTTCTGTGTGTCTGGCACAGAAATACATGGCTGTGTCCTCAGTTTGCAGATTGTTCATTTTTAAGTAAACTTGGCTCTTGGAGTTTTACTTGCTGATGGTGAGTCTGGATTTGATGGCTGAATTATACACAGTGCCTCCATCAGTCCATATTATTGCCATCCACTCCAGATTCTTTCCTGAAGGTTGTGAACCCAGCTTACACCATAGCTTGTTAATGGGAATCCAGAGGCAGTGTACATGAGAGACAGGGTTTGTGAAGGCTGTACCTGGATAGGTACTGACTCCTTCAGATGCACCTGGGTCAGGGCACCTGAAAACAAGCAACATCACCTTTAGTCATACATCCCATAGATGACATACCTAGGTCTGTTTCCTGAAACTATGAAATACTTACAGCTTGGAAAGGTCACCAGACTGAGGAGCATAACAAAGACTGCCATGCTGTGTTGAGGCTCTTGTGAGAAGGACATGGGGCTCCTCACCTAGTCCTGGGATTTCAGCGTAAGCATGAGAGCTGCTTTGCATGGGAGGAGGATCCCAGGAGAATAAAAAGAAATATCAGGCAATGTTTTCAATTTTCTCTCAGGCAACTGAGATTTACTTTGTGCTTCTCATTGGAACTGGTGACAAAATAAACAAGAACATTTTCTAATTCTGTGTATTTAATTCCATATAAAGAGAAAACTTTGTAATATATGCTGTGTAGGCCTTGAGTGCCACATGTAATGTGTCTACATTCATTCTATGTAGATAGCGTATACCACTTCCTCAATGCCTTGTATATCCCTATAAATTCTAGCAGTGTCTAGAATGGAATTTAGATATATTTTGAACTTTAGGCACTGACTCATGTTAAATCCAGATTAAAACACTATTTAAAATTTTTTTTGTGTCAATAAAGTCATTTTTTTTAAATCACTCACCTTAAATTTTCATTTTTGAGGAAGCAACTCATAAACATTTAGTACATGTGATTTTAAATGTTTATCTGAGATGAGACCAAAGGGATTGATTTTGCTGCTATGCCAGTGATCTCAGAGTATTTCTGTCCACTCAGGGACATCATGCCTGGAGACCAGTCTTAATATAGACTCTTAGACGCTCTGTCTTTCTCTATGTACTTTTATATTTCCATTCTTGTTACTTTATTTTATGAACCACATTACAAAAATCTAATATTCCTAAATATGTTTATTGCATTGGTCAGGGATGAAAGTCAGCTGTTCATAACAACTCATGAATATCTGTAGAATGCTAGCAGGATTAAGTTTTATATTAACTGATGTAATAAATAGACAGAGTACCCCAAGTGATTTCTACAATTGAAGAAGAAGGTATACTTAAATGCTGTTACTATTTTATTTAAAAATTACTATGGACACAAAGAGATTGCAAAACCCTTATCTATGCTTTATTAGTGTAATTCTCCAGGGAAATAAAGAGAATAGCTCAAAAACTCATTCAATGAGGATCCAGAGAACTTCTAAGACGTCTTTCACATTGAACACCCAATGTCTTGAGTCCCTTATTTCTCTGTGCAAAGCTGCTGTACTGTAAGTCACAGTCATGAAGACATGTCTTGATATTGAGTTGACAGACATTTCTTTCAATCTCCAATTGTCACCCACTTCTATCAGTTCCCCTTGCTTATGAATCTAAGGGTTAGAAGAATGTTTTCACACATTATGCTTAGTGCATCTCATGCTGGGTTTACTGAGATTTCATTGTGGTTATAAAATCCTGGGAATGAAGACCACAGGGACTATTGGATATTTTTCATAGCACATTTTAGAAGTGGTATAAGATTTCTTACTCCAAGATTTTTAATAGTTTTTATCTTTATTAGTGATCTCTGCTTTTGTGGGTTTCTTTATCCATCAAACTTCCTAGAAGGAAGTCACTAAGTAAAGTCACTCAAAGGAAAAGTGTTTAGGACAGAGCTGTACAGTTTTCACTAGAGAGATGATTCGTACACTTAAGTGTCTCTTCAGTTATTTATTTATTTTTATAGAGTGGACCTATGGACTCTCAGTTATTGATCAGCACCAGACTCTAGTATCAGACTGTGTGTTTGTAAGATTATTAGAATTTCGTCAATTTAGCAAAAGTTATGATCATCTGAAAAATGAAAACCCTATTGGGAAAAGTGACCCCACCTGATTGACCAGTATGCAACCCTGTAGTGTCATTTTACCAACATTGTAATGACACAATTTCCATTATATTTTTTAGAAAGAAGTTGATAAATTTTTCCATTGTAACACGGACAGAAAATTCATTGCAGAAGCAGATGTTTTATGAAAACAGAGAATAAAGTGCATCAATGAATCGCTCTCCCCCACTCCCCTCTTTCCTCTGTCCATCTCTCCTGATGACCCTTTCCTGCTCCTCCTCCTCTCATGTCTCTTACTTCCTCTCCTTCATTCCATTCTTTTTTGATTCCCTGATAACCTTCCTGTTCTTTGCTTTCTCTCTCCTTTTTCCATCTTCTCACTCACACCCATTCTCTTTTTCATTACTTCCATTGTGTTTTCTGGCTACATGCAGAAAGTTGTTTGCCATTTGTGCATAACTGCAATTGATTTATTGTAGCTGGAAGTCTTTGCCAATCTCCTCAACAATCATCCAACTTCCTCCTTTCTCATTTTTTAGGTTATATGAGAAACATTATATGTATTGATATATATTCACTTATTCTCATTATTATGACAGTCATTCATCCCTGCCTTAATTGTCACACACTCCAGAAAGAGGCTTCTTTGGCCAGCCATATACAATATATCAGTAAATATGTAGAAGACAGTTAAAGTATATGCTTGTTGGCAAAACACAATTAATAAATTTATTCATGTGATATTTTGATTTTAATTTTGATTATATCTCTTTCAATGTTAAGAATTTGAAAATTGTTTTAGTTTTAAGGCATGATTCTCTCAGTCAAAATTATTGAGGATCTCATATGGGCGAGACATCTGCAGTTGCTTTCCTAAATGTGCTGGACCATTTAACTGGCTTAGTGTTATAATATTATATGTTATAATATATGATATGTACATAATGTCCTTGGCTACCATCTCACAGACTCCTTCCGATTCTCTAGTACTTACATTCTTTCAGCCCACTGTTCAGTGGTTTTCCTTGAGCCTTGTGGTAGGAATAAGCAAGTAGGAGATATGTGGAAGTTTTTATATAGATACCTTAACTGTGAAAAAGCACTCACACAGTTGTATATTCTTAGCTCTGACTAATCATAAATTTTCAAGTTCAATCATGGCTGTTTGTGGATAGAGAGTTACTTTATGTGGTGATATGACAAATTGTTACTCTACACATGGGCATAAGAACAGCACTACTGTATTATAAAAAAAACCATAAAATTGGGTGAAAATGTATTTGTAGAGCCAGAGGCAGGGGAAGTGGAAGAAAATAGT
Source organism: Sigmodon hispidus (assembly GCA_004025045.1). Taxonomy (NCBI): domain Eukaryota; kingdom Metazoa; phylum Chordata; class Mammalia; order Rodentia; family Cricetidae; genus Sigmodon; species Sigmodon hispidus. The sequence continues at coordinate 9,154 of PVIH01024263.1, read as the reverse complement.
TGTGTAAAGATATAAATAAAGTATATGGCAAAAGTACATGTATTTCAAAAAATGGTAAAGGAAAATTTCAAATAGTATAGTAAATTAAAATTCCATCACCTTAGAATATGAAAGGCCTTCTACTCTATGGTTCCAACGAAAATCTGGTCCACCATCAGTGGCTTCATTCCATTACCAATTAAAGTATTTTAATCTACTCATTATCTATGTATGCTGGAGTCATCTCATTCTTAATCCCTTTTCTTCAACAGCCCCTGACAGTGTAAGTGTTGGAAAATCCTCCACTTCTCCTGGAACTGGAACTTCTTACAACCCGTAGGATGATCCAGTTCTGGGACAGGATTGTGATGGCCCCTCTGCCCTGATGACAATCCCCTTAATCACTTCTTAGCATTCCTGGAGAATCAGCGACTTGTAGGAATGTCCCTATGAGTTTTCTTCCCTTTCCTTCAGTCTGTTAGTCTTACTTTGGTGATGATCAGCTTCCCTAACCTCTTCTTCTCCTACCTGTATTTATTTTCTAAAATTAAGCATGCAAGCTTGTTTCTCTCTTTCCTTTGTTTTTCCTTACCTTACTTCCTTTTTTTTGCAAAGGGGCACATCTCTATACAAAATCATGTATTGCTTTGTGCAGACCCATCTCTTTTATCAAAACATTATCAGAGCTCCTTTATCCAACTCCTTTATCCACCTCCTTATATTAAAGATATAAATAATTTTGGATAATATTTTGTTAAAAATATGATTTAAGTAATAAACACAGGGACTTGAGCACAAAATTTTTGCATAGAGACCTTGTCCTTATGGTTACTGATGTCAAGTGAACATGTATACATTAGTAAGCCTAAGGGAAAGAAAAAATGTGTTAAAAGAAAAATTTTTTAGTGCTGGTGAATTCAGTAGTTTGTGTTGAAAAAGGAGAAAATAATAATATAAAGGAAAAGATTAAAAGCAAAATGGTTCACATATACAGCAGTTCCTAGCATCACATAAAATCCTGTAAATTCCAACAGAGTAATCTAATTGCTTTCTTAGAAAGGTAGGTGAAGCATAAAGCAGGAACTTTTCCATTATCTACGGCTTCCTCAAAATTCTATGATAAGCCATACAACATGGTCAGTATTTGGTCTGACATGCATATATTATATGAGGAGAATGTTGAGTGTCAAGGCCATCCAGGACTCATGGTTCACTGACCACCTTGTCTTTCCTTTCTGTTTGACATGAATCCTATCCAGCTTCAAGCATGAAACCCAACTGAGACTCTGCCCTGATTCTATGATATTCTACTTCAGATTTTCTAATTTTTTTTTGAAATATGATACTTGTGCCCATATTAGTGCCAGTTCCTTCCTGTATGACACTATTGTGTTTGAGTCGAAAATAATACTACATTTAAATGTGTTTCACAGTTGAAAATATAGTTTTATGTTTCAGCATATCAATATGACTACATACCATATGTGTAGAGCGATTGACTGATAAGATTAGAGACTTAGTAAGACCTACCATCAAAATAAGAAAAATACGCAGACATAGAGTAATTTAGTTAAGAATCTACTGCACCACTCTGGATATACATTACATATTTAAAAAAAAAAAACCTGAATACTGGGGAGAGAGCACACAGTCAAATCCTAGGCAGACAATTCAGGAAATTCTTAAACCTTGAATGCAAAGATAAACAACTAATTCAATCACACACACCTTTAATCCCAGCACAGGGAGAGCAGAAGTGGTGCCCTCCGCCCTTGATCCCACAACTCCAGAGACAGAACTCTTTTTCTGTGAGTTTAAGGATACACACCTTTAATCCTGGATGGCATAGGGTATATAAGGGCTTGTAGAAATCCAGAGAGAACAGAAGGAGACTGAGAGAAGAAACTGGCAGAAGTGACTGGGAGGAGCCACTAGGAGCAAGGTTGAGGAGGAAGTTGCAAGACAGCTGGGTGAGAATTGACTGTAGTGCTTCCTCTCTCTGATATTTCAGCTTCCTCTTATATTTGGCTCTGAGTCTCATTTGTGACACTATACACCACTGTATAAAAAAATTGAGAATGGGCTAAAACACCAATTCTAGTTTTCATCTAATAAACACTCAGAGCCAGATATTAGGGAAAAGCTGGAATATCAGAGAGAGGAATCAGAAAACAGTCAAATCTCACCCAACCAACTACTCATGGTAAAAGCTATCTTCCAGCATCATCAGCCTGGCTTCTTGTTGCTTCTAGAGAATAAATCTCTGATTTCCTATGCCTGCATTAAATACCTACTTGACCCAGTTGCTACACTTCAGGATTCAACTCTGCATCATAATCCTAGTCTTATGATTAAACATTTACTCACTTTAGAGATTCCTAAACACATACCTGTAAAGGTAATCCCTGAGTGTGATATGGAGAAGTATCCCAGACACCAAGGTATCTATTCTTTAGACCTCTCTGAAGAGACACTTGCATGACCCTGATGAACGTGTCCTCTTATCGCTCCCTGCTGGTACTCAGCAATCTGCTGTGAGGTTTGTGTCTGAGCTCACAGTAACTTTGTATCACTGTGTCTGTGGTACAGTAATACACGGCTGTGTCCTCAGACTTCAGATTGCTCATTTGCAGGTACAGGGTGCTCTTGGCATTGTCTCTGGAGATGATGAATCGGTCCTTTACAGCATCAACATATTTAATGGTACCACTACTACCACTAATGGATGCGATCCATTCCAGCCCCTTTCCTGGAGCCTGTCGGACCCAGCTCATGTACAAGCTACTGAACGTAAATCCAGAGGCTGCACAGGAGAGTTTTAGGGACTTTCCAGGCTGCACCAAGCCTCCCCCAGACTCAGCCAGCTGCACCTCACACTGGACACCTGCAAATGCAGAGAATGGTGGTCAGAAAACTTTCACAGAAGCCAAATTTTATCTTTCTTATGTCCACACAAAACAGAAAATCTTCTCTCTAATAATTACCTTTTAACATAATGACAAGGAAAAATCAATTGAATCTTGGGTCCATGGTAAGTGGTCTTGTGTTCAGTGCTAATCACTCAGTGAGAGGACTTGGAAATTAAGGTCTGTACTACTCTGCCAGAGCTGCTGGGTCAGGGCAGGGCTTGTTTATATGAGCAGAGACAGGTGTTATTTGCATGCCATCGTGCTATATCAAGGTCTGAAGATAGACTCAGAGAGAAATTAGTGCTCAGAAAAGATATAAGACATGGAAGACACTGATGATAAATAGGAAATATTGACACATTATTTTAATTCTGTCACTTTTTATACTTTTAATGATTTACTACACTCCATGTATATCTGTTTCCTTCATGTGCTCAGAACACACTGTGTTTCCACACTGTCATATCTCAATAAACCTATATGAAATTAAAAACACCACACACAGATGTGCTTTTATATAGGAGCTCAGTCATATCCTCTGTCTTTTCTGGACATGGTTTCTAGCTGTTGTGGATCTAGGACAAGGTCACACCTGACTGTATAGATTGGCAGATCCTGTGTTTTGTGACAGGAACACTTTGGAATTTTCTGAGTTTTTCATATTTATAACACAGTGCTTCCTCAAGTCATAAGAGGCTTTTGTCTTCTGTGTAAGCTGTACCTAAGGACATAAGCTTAGTGTAGATTATTCCTGAGTCTTCTTTCTTACTGAGGAGCTTTTGAGGGGGAGAATGCTTCTTTGAGACTGCCATCATTGGTAAGTTTCCTATGTTGAATTATTTGTTCCTACATATAAGCACACAATGGCGCTATTTTAGCATTAGAGCTAAAATGTCAAGAAGTTGTGTGAGACATTGTTGGGGAAGATATGAGATTAGCTGAAGAGGAAATAGGATGAAATATCATCATTTAAAAATGTTACATTTTGAATTTACAAGTCCTTAAAATGAAAAAATGAATAATACCCACTAAAAACTGGCTTAAATAACAAAAATCACCATAGAAAAATACATACAGAAGAGTCTCTTAAATGTGATGAAAATTTGTACTTTAGATGACCCTCAGTAACAAGACTGATCATAAAGGTTTTTTCATAATATTGTATTCAAGTGCTATACTGCTGCATCATAATAAAACAAACATGGCAATATCACAAACACATAGAGGCAGAGAGATAGTCTGGAGAAGATGTACAGGATAACTAATATCATAGATGGTGATATTAGAGCTGTCAGGATAAAGCAAAATTAGCAAGATTATTGCATGAGTACTCTTGGACATCTAGGAGGATCTGTCAGGAACAAGTTGGACACTGGGACATTTGAAACATTCATAGTTGAGTTAATAATATCTTTGGGGTAAGAATTTCCATCATTTGTGTATATGCCCAATAGTGATATTGCTGTTTCATTGGGTAGATTGATGCCTAGTTTTCTGAGGAATCACCATACTGACTTTCAAAGTGGCTATACAGGTTTACAGTCCCTCCAGTAATTGAGGAGTGCCCCACATTCACTCTGTCATAGGATTTCAACTATGGTTTTCATCTTAGCCATTCTGACAAGTGTAAGATGGTTGTTGATTTTCATTTCTCTGAAGGCTAAGGATGTAGAAATTCTTTAGGTGTTTTTTACTCATTTAGAATTCTTCTGTTGAAATTTTTTTATTTAGCTCTATGTTTTGACCTATAGTTTCTTGAGTTTTCTACTCATTTTGTAGATCATTTGTAGGCTGTCATTTTGTTTTATTGACCATGTCTTTTGCCTTACAGAAGATTCTCAGTTACAAGTGGTCACATATTACAATTGTTGTACTTAGTATCTTTGCTCTTGGTCTTATATTTATAAATTATCCACGTTTGCCTATGTATTCTAATGCATCTCTCATTTATTTTTATCAGGGTAGTGTAACTGGGTTTATGTTGAGGTCTTTGTTCCACCTGGACTTGGGTATTATGGAGGGTGACTGTTGTAGAAAGTTTTCCCGGGCCCTTTTTGGCCCGGAGGTTTGGAGCTGGCACACGGCGGCTTTTTTCCCCAAAGAAATGAATCAGATACTTATATTAACTCATACTGATTGGCCCATGTCTCATGTACATTACTAGATAGCTCTTTCATCTTAAATCAACCCATTTCTTATAATCTACTTGCCACGTGGCCCAACCCACGGCTCACCAGGATTCCTACATACTTCTTCAGGGGTTGGATGGAGACTGACTAACTCCACCTTCCTTCTGCTTGTCTCTTCCTCTGATTCTCCACCCACTTCTATGGTGCTCTACATAGGCCAAAGAAGTCTTTTATTTACAGCATACAGAGAACATTCCACCACAGGGGATAGATATGAAACTATTTGCATTCTTCTACATACCACCATCCTACCATGCCATAACCATTAGCCAGAACCTGAATACAACCTAGATTTCCTAAACAAAAATTGATTAAAAAAATTATATATTTATAGAATAGAATACTAATCAGTAGTAAAAAAATGACATCCTGAAATTTTCAGGCAAATGGATGTATCTGGAGAGTATCATCCTGACTGAGGTAACACTAGCCTAGCATTTTAGACATGGTATGTACCCATGCATAAGTGAACTTTAGATGTAAAGCAAAATATGTCTAGGTTACATTCTACAACCCCACTCCAATAGTCAGGTAATGTTTGGAAGTTGAGAGAGACATTCACAGATTCCCCTGGTAAGGGAAAATAGAAAAGATCTCCTGAGTTAATTGGGATCATCAGATGGAGGGAATAAGGCAAGGTGAGAAGGGAATATGAAGGAATGGGATGATGATGATACAGAGAAACAAAAAGGGAGAGCAAAGAAGTGCATATCCAGATATGCATTGTGGGGTCAGAGAGAAACCTGGTGCTATGGAAACACCCAAGAACCCACAAGATGAGCCCAGACAGGACTCCTAGCAGTAGTGGAGTAGGTGCTTAAGCTGGCCTTTCCTTGTTATTATGTAAATGACCAGCCTAATTGCCATTATGGAACCTTCATAGAGCAGCTGATGGAGGCAGATGCAGAGATCTATACCTAACCACTGGGGTGAGCTACTGGCCCAGCTGAAGAGAGGGAGGAGAAATTGCATGAGTGGAGGGACTGGGATCATGATAGGGAGACCCAAGGATTATGCTGTCAGGTGCTGTTGGGAGCTCACAGATTTTGAAATGACAGCTGACTAACATTCAGGGAAAGGATCTGGATGGTCTGAATGTGGATGGTGGTTGAAAAGTGTGGGTAGTTTGTGGAGACTCTTGCACTGGGACGAGATTTTATTCCTGGTGCATGAACTGGCTTTAAGTAGTCCTATGGGGAACACCCTTGTCAGCCTTGATACTTGGGGGAATGATTGGGTCTCACCTCCCCTGTATATGCCAGACCAAATTGATTCACCTTGACATACCTTGCTCTCTCTGGGGAATAAATGGGGGTAGGGTGGGGAGAAGCTTCAGAAGGACTGGAAGAAGGGGTGGGAGGGGGAACAGCAGTGGGTATGGGAAAAATTTTAATCAAAAAGTATTTTAGAAAACATCATCCTCAATGAGGTAAGGCAGATTTCCCACATCTTCAGAGAAGCTAACTGACAAGGAGGACCCTAACATGGAAGCATGGATTGCCCAGGGAAGGGGCAATAGAGGGAGGGAGGAGAGATGAGAACATAAGGGATCAGGATGGTCGAGCTGAGACAGGGTTGAGTGGGACAGAAATGAAAGAGACACCTTGATAGAGGGAGACATTCTGGGGTTTGGGAGAAACCTGGTGCTGGGGAAGTTCCCAGGAATCCACAAAGATGACCTCAGCCTAGACAATTAGCAATAGTGGAGAGTCTGCCTGAGCTGGCCTACCCCTGTAATCAGATTGCTGAATACTCTGTCATCATAGAGCCTTCATCCTTTAACTGATGGAAGCAGATGCAGAGATCCACAGCCAAGCACCAGGCTGAGGTCCAGGAGTTCAAAGAGAGGGAGAGAAATTATATGAGCAAGAGAAGGAGTTCAAGATTATGATGGAGAATATGCAGAGAAAACAAACCAAGCAGTAAAAACTCAGGAACTATAGACAGACATCTGTCTGTGGGCCTGCATGGGACCAAGCTAGGCCCTGTGAATACTGGAGACAGTGTGTAGTTACTCTGTTTAAGGGGCCCCTGTCAGTGGGATCAGGATCTACCCCTGGAGCAAGAGCTAGGTTTTTGAAAGTACATTACCTACAGTGAGACACCTTGCACAGCCTTGATGCAGGGAGAAGACTCTTGGACCTGCCTCAAGTGAATGCAGCAGACTTTGCTGAGTCCTCTCATGAGGACTTTTCAGAGGAGACGGAGTTGCAGGGGAAGAATGAGGGAGGTGGGGTGAGAGTTGTATCTGAGATGGTATTTAAATTGAATTTGAAAATTTCTTTTTTTTATTTGTATATAACATATTAATAGAGATTAAATTAAGTTGATGAATTATTAGTATATATAATACACAAAAGTTTGACTGTGGCTGTGCAAATTGATTAAATGTTAATTCTGAAATATATATTTCTGAATTTTCACAATTTGATTTTATTTAGAAGAAAGTTCAGATTTATTCAGCCTTGAATTAATTTTCAGGTTGATGTATATGTAGATTAAATTTCTGACCTGTGTTTCCTGTGTTGTTAAGTGACAGGCAAGTAGGCAAAAACCTTGAGTTGGTCCAGCTTGAACTTTTCTTACATTTTTCACATAACTAGATCAGTATTCTTGCATTGCTCAGATAAGTGCACCATGCCTTGAAGAAAATTCTTCATCTAAACTTGAAAATCAACAGAGTACAAAACAGTACATTGGTGAGATCTCATGTCCTGGATAAATTAGAAATTCAGAATTGACATGGGGGAAGTTCACATGACACTTTATTTAACAGATTCAAAGGAGAAGATCCAAAGACACGTCCTATAATAAGATGCTAATCTAATGAACACAAGCTTGTGAATAATATAAAATACCTCCGAAGAGTTAGAAGAAGCATTAAAAACTGAACAAGTATTTCTTTTTTTTTTCACCAGAAAATTCCTATATTTGATAAACACATTCAGTAAATATCAGCAGGATACAAAAGTAATGCACAAAATCTGTGTCTTTCATCTGTACAATAACAAACACATTGATAATGAAATCAAGGAAACAATCCCACTTAGGATTCTAAAATACATTTCAAAGTAAAGCTAACCAAGGAAGTGAAAGATTTGTACAATGAAAACATTTAATACAATAGAAAAGGAAACTGAAGAAGGCCCCACAGATGGCAAGTCATCCCATACCCATGGATCAGCATGACTAGAGACAGGAAATGGTATCCTTTCCTACCCAAAGATGCAGTGCCCTCGGCAGTGAGGGGGGGACTCATGCCTTGAGCCACTAATTTCTTCACCCCTGGGCCCTGGCTTCCTCCAGCAGAGAAGCAGGGATGCTAATGTTCGTATTTCCCACTCCAGATTATCCTGGATTAAATACTCTAGGCAACTCTGGAGTGCTTAGCATGCTTGGATATCTCTGAAAAGTTTCCTAACTCAGAGCTTCAGTACTTGCTGTACCTTGTCTCTGGAATGTTTATTATTTTTCTTTCTTTTTTTTTCAAATCTTTTTTTTTTCCAAATCTTTTTTTTCCTTATTTATTTTGTATTTATCAAGAAAAACAGTAAAATGAATTTAAAATGCTGAGAATTTAACAATAACTATGAAGAAGATAAAAAACACTTATTTATTTATTTATTTTTCTCGTTACCCAAATTTTTATTATATAAATCTTTAGAATTGTAGGATTTTATAAAAAACTGTAAGTCACCAGGGATCAGCCATATTCTTTGGTGGGTTTGCCACTGAGGGAAAAAAATCCCCATGTAAGTACTATTTAATTCTAAAGGATATTCTTGCCCACATGTAAACATCTATGCAAGTCTTTACAGTGAAAAGTGAGTACAGATGAAATTCGAAGGGAAATTTCTTTTTTTTTCTTCTTTATTTACTTTGTATTTATCAAGAAAAACAGTAAAATGAATTTAAAATGCTGATAAGTTAACAATAACTATGAAGAAGATAAAAATCATAAGTATGATTATCAAGGGTGATAATGCAAATAAGATTACTACACATATATTTACTTTGTGTTCAGCTTTCCCTCTGAATTTTTTCTTTTTCATCCCTGTATATCCTTATTCAAGGTCC
>PVIH01024262.1:0-23116 GCA_004025045.1 Sigmodon hispidus | reverse complement strand
TGCGTGTGTGTGTGTGTGTGTGTGTGTGTATGTGTGTGTGTGTGTAAAAACATAGGTTATGTTAAGATCAGAGATTTGGAACCTGAGTCCTTTGGAAGAAGAGTCAGTCTTTAACCTTTAAGCCATCTCGCTAGCTATTTTAGAGGCAAGTTAAAATGACTCTTTTGAAGTGACGTCATTGGCTATGGTGCTGCGGCTCATGGGGCTCATGGCGTGTGGCGGTGGTTGCCAGTGATGGATGAATAGCATTGTTTTTTGCTTGGCCCTTTGTATCCCTGCAGTGGAAGGAGGGGGCTCGATACAAGGGCAGTGGCGGCTGCTTGTCTCTTTGCGCTGAGAGCAGATTCTCTGGCGTGTAGGCGGGGCACAGAGCCAGCTGTGAAGAGGGAGGGAGCTGAGACAGTAGCATCGCATTGCTCTGTCAGCATCTCTGGAGCTGTGAGCAGCTGCAGTAAACAGACAGCAGCTTTGGTAGCAACTAGCTGTTATCTGCTGCACTAGCACTTTTCCCAGGAGCTCACAGCAGCTGGCTGGCTCTTGTTTTGATTTAAGACACATTGAGCAGAAATTTGATGAGTTTTATTTAGGATAAATATGGTAGTACAGACTGAGCAGTTAGCAGTTGGATTTGGAATGTGGAAGTTTTAGGGAGAGGGTGGGAGATGATAGAAGAATTGAAAGAAGTTTAGAAACAGAGATAAGAGACAGGGAGATGGAAAAAATCTTCCATTTGCACCAAATATTTGTTTGGAAAGTGAATTGTCGTAAAATATCATGAAATATAAAATATAGTATTTTAGGAGGTCAAAACAGATAAGCTAGGTGAGGTCTAAATAAGAAATAAGGCTTAGAGGCTTTAGAGTCTCCAGCACACATCCTACAGATGAGGATGGAGGAATATTTTTCACTGGCTTATTCTCTATGATTGAGACCTAAGGGGGGTCAGGAACTCACCAAGCCTGGGTCGTCATCTGACTGGATGATCCCATAGGGAAGCACAACTACACTGAACTAGTTCATCAACTGCCAGGGTAGCCCACTTGGACAATGCCCCAAATTACACAAACACCTGTAAGCTCTCCTCAGAGCAAAGAGGAAGCGCCAGGGAGGTACACCCCACTGACAACGGGTGCTGTGAACCCATTGGCCCCAGCACCACGTGTTCATGCTCTACCCATGGAATCTGCCAGCAAAAACACACAGGAAGATGCTGGTGCACTAGCCTGTAGGCAAGTGTGAGGAAGGAACTCAATGCTGGGAAAAAGCCAGGAGTGCCTGTTTGTCAACATAGAGGAACAGTTAGGACCAAGTGAAGATCTTGACTGGGTGTGGTCCTCTGTGAAACTAGTTCACGTTTACGCAGACTGAGGCTGAGACTGACCAATCAAAGCCGGTGGTGTGTGAATGGGGGCCATGACCACACAAATGGAAGAGCACATCTTGGTAGTGACTGCAAGTTTTGGGTGAGGCTTTCTTAGGTTATGTGCACTTAATCCTAAGAAGTGACCTCCCGGGTTTTGGCACCAAATGTTAATATTTCGAACATGAAAAGAACTTGCCTGTATGCCACCAAGAGAGCCATATTAGGTTTATTAAGGAAGGGGAAGGGGGGAGAAAGGGGGACGGAAAGAGAGTTGGGGGTCAGAGAAGAAGAGAAAAAGAGAGAGTCTTCCACGTGGTTGGAGATTTTAAAGGGTAGGTACACGCCTACGTCAGAGGCTTTGGAGCGAGCTCCTGCAGGTGGAGGCATGGCTGTAGTAAACACCTAACACCCCTGTCCTCCCCATCCATACTCTGCCTTTGCAACCCCCCCCAAACAAAACAGAATTCAAAAGAAAAACTAAACAAAGCAAACAGAACAAAATGAAGCAAAACAAAACAACACCAACAACAGAAGACTCTCACTGTGGAAGCTGTGCTGTGGCCTGTTGAGTCACACAGTTTACCCTTTAGTTCCTTCCATTCTTACTTGCAATTGCTCATGGCTGTAAGTCTTGGTCTGGTTCAAGGTATCTGGTTTCTGCTCCACTCGTCATTAATGAGCCCTCACAGAGGCTCCTCTTGAATATCCTCTTATTATCCTATATCCTGGGGATCCTGCAGTTTTATATCTGTAGGTTTGTCCCCTTCTCATGCTCCAACTGTTCATAGATGAGGTGGACTTTGGGGTGGGCCAACCAACTCATAACTGATTCTGGGCCTGGGTAGTAGCTGGGCTGGTCAGCCTGCCTGCTTTTCCCATCATCACCATCAGGGTGAGCTCTCCAATACTGCCTTGATCAGCTCACCCAAAGCAGCCAGTAGCAAGGAGCAGAGGCAGTTCTCCTACTCTCATGACCGACGGTCTGGTTTGCCCACACTCACACCACCAGGTCCAGCTCCACTGTTTTGCCCAGGCAAGGAGCAGGACCCTCTCTCTCAACTGCTGTAGGGGGAATATGAAGAGAGGGCAGGGGGTCAGCTCTCCTGTTCTCATGCCCTCAGAGCTGGCTTACCTGCGCCCCTGACAACAGGGTCAGCTCTCATGTGCTGCCTAGGTGGGGTGTAGGGCCTATTGTCTCCTGTGCTGCAGCAGTGAGGAAGAGGGCTAGTTCTCCAATTCTCATGACCCCCAAGCCAGCCTTCTCACCTGCCACAGGTAGGAAGGAGTTGGGGGAGGTATCTTTTCCTCACTCTGCCACCACATTGCAGAAGAGAGGGAGCAGTCAGTGTTGTGCTGTTCTCATACCCTTAGGGCCAGCTCGCTTGAGTCGCCAATAACAGGATCAGCCCTAGGCGCTGCCCCAGTGAGATGCACACCCATAGTGAGGTGTGAGAACATCTTTCATGATTGGGGGTGAGCTCTATTGTTGCAATATTCAGTGAGGAGAAAGGCCAGCTATCCTAGGGCCAGTGGGAAGCATGGCCAGCTCAGGATGACCCTTGAATTTCAAAAGGCATGGAGCTCTGTGGTAACATAGGCCATGGTCATCAACACAGACCCTAGCCACTGCAGAACCACAGACTGAAATATGGCCCTCGACAGCAGCTCTGGCTCGGAAAACGCCATGGCCCCAGACAGAACAGGCCACTTAGATCAACATGACCCTGGTGGCTGCATGGCCCCTGGACACCAACATGACCACAGATTTTAGCTTAGACCCAGAATTCCATATGGCCTTTGGTGGCAACATGGGCCATAGACACCAATACAGACCCCGACTGTGGTAGGACCATGGACACAGACATAGTCTTAGGTTGCAGCCAAGTTCAGATGTCACCATGACACTAGGTGGTAGTACAGGCCACCTGCTTCAATATGGCACCCACAGAAGCATGGCCCTCAGACAGCAGTACCACCCCAGGTGGCAGCCTAGACCCCTAAAATTGGCCCTCAATGTTATCAAGAGATATGGACATCAACATAGATCCTGGCTTTGGTAGGGCCATGGACTCAGACATAGCTCTCAGCAGCAGCCCTGGCCCAGATGACACCATGTCACTAGATGGCAGTACAGGCTACTTAGATCAACATGGTCCCCACTGCAGCACAGCCTTCAGACACCAACATAGCCCTAGGTGATTGCCCATACTACAGGTCTCTGTCACAGAAAGCAACTCAGCCCCCTAGGCTGCTTCAAGATTGTACCTTGGCAATAACCCAAGCTTGGGCATCACCTTGGACTCAGTGGCAAGCAGACCATTCACAGTCACCTGTTCCTTACCTCTTTAGATCTGCCTTTCTCCTCAGCCCATGAACAGCTCCAGTTCCACCTATCTTCCCCTTCTACACCTTGTACTTATTCACCATAACGGTCCCAACACTCCACACCTACCCCCTTTCATGGATCCTGATTGAGTCCCATACCCCTATCCCCCAGCTGCATGGTATAGCATGGAAGTGTTGCATTTGTTATGTTGCAGCCCTAGGCTGGAGATCCCAGGCAGCTCCTGGCTGAGTTCTTCCCCACTGGCTTCATGGCATAGTGCAGAGCTATTTGTGATGGGTAGTTTTGATTGTTGACTTGAGACAATTTATAATCACTTGGGAAAAGAGTCTCTAAAGACTTGCCTGGCTTGTGTTGGTCGGTGAACATACCTGTGAGGAATTTTCTTAATAGGCTTTAGTAAGGTGGGAATGCCCCACCCTGAATGTGGGCAACATCATTTCATGGACTGTGCCCTGGACTGAGTTAAGGCAAGAAGCAGATATGCACTAGCAAGCATGAATGCATTCATGAATCCATTCTCTTTCTTCCTGGAATAGCTTTATCAGGGGAGTTTGTCATCACAACCAGCAATAAAACTAAGGCAATGACTAAACTGAAAAGAGTCCACGATTGTCAACCTAAAGCTAGATATGAAACAGATTAGATACGGAGGGAAAAGTAAGTCCTTAGCTGATGCAGAGGTATGCATGGAGCAAAAGGGAAAAGGATTGTTGGAGCCATCTTTGAACATCAGTTAACCTACTTTCTGTCACTTCCAATTGCTTAGTGAGTGCTTCTTTAATACCTGATGTTAGGTCATTGGGATAATTAGATATGGGAGGAAATATCCTAGTTACTTGAAATGTCATTTTAGATCTTAGGCTATTCAAAACAGTTATAGTCCAGTAGCAGTCCAACCAACCTTTTGGGCTGAAGATCTCTTTGTAAAAATGCCTAGAATTTTTTTCTGCTTCTGTCTTTATTTTTAAACACTGACTGTATGGTTCAAGATTCCATCAGAATACAGAAGACATGCCAATTGTTTTAAGAGACAAAACTGAGTATAGTGATTTAGCAAGAAAGCAAAAAGAAAACACTGAGATGGACAGCTATATTAAATTGCAGGAAGCAGGTACCAAACTAGGGGCTGTGAAACAAAGGGAGAAAATGAGACTACACTAAGAAGATCAAAGGAATGATGGGCAGACTTCTGGAAGAGATCTTTTTAACTGATGCTTGGTACCTCAGAAGGTATATAGAAAATTTTGTAGTACTGCCTCTGAGAAGCTCTTGAAAGGCTGACTCTAGAGAAGCTAAAAAATACATAGAAGTACTATTTTTAATTTTGAAAAAAATATACAACTGAATATCATTGTTTTAAGTGAAATAAGTCAGTTCCACCAGAACAAATATGTATTTTTCCCATATGTGAGAGCTAGGGGAGTAAAGACTTGAAACTAAGGGAGCAATGGAGGATGAATATGTACATCAAAGTAATCATATGCATGTATGTAAATGCCATAATAAACCCCCTGTACATTTAAAATATATTAATAAAAATAAATACCTCCTGGAAAATTGAAACCAATTATTGGTAGGACCAACTGCTGCAGACAAAGTCAAAAGTCATTTAAGGGCTGATGCTCATAGATAAAGGAGGTACTAAAAAATAGTCTGTGATAGTTTGAATAGGAATGGCCCCATAGACTCATAAATTTGAATTGTTAGTCAACAGGGAGTGGAATTCTTTGAAAGTATTAGAAGGATTAGTGGGTGTGGCTTTGTTGGCATAGATCTGGACTTGTTAGAGAAAGTATGTCACTGGAGGTAAGCTTTGAGGTGTCAGAAGCCCAAACCAAGACCAGCATATCTTTCTCAACCTGTGTGTCAGGATGTAGAATGCTCAACTACTTCTCCAGTGTCATGCCTTCCTACCTGCCTGCCACCATGCTCCCCATCATGATGAAATGGACTAAACCTCTGAAACTGTAATCAAGCCCCAGATAAATGCTTACTTTTATAAGAGTTGCCTTGGTCATAGTGTCTTTTCACAGCAATAGATCTAAAACAAGTCTTTTGTCCTTTGTTCAGGCCTATAAGCTATCTCTAATGCTCTTCTGGGTAAAGCCTAAGAGGAACAGCTGTAGTGATATATTGTGTATCAAATAAAGATTGCCTGAACATCAGAGAACAGAGCCAGCCACAGAGTTAGCCATAGAGGTTAGGCAATGATGGCACATGCCTTCAATCCTAGCACTCAGGAGGCAGAGGCAGAGGCAGACAGATCTCTGTGAGTTCAAGGCCACATTGGGCTACATGAGATTAACCCTGTCTGGAGGAGAAACAGAGCCAGGCAGTAGTGGCAAGTATACCTTTAATCCCAGCACTTGAGACCATACACCTTTAATCCCAGCACTAGCAAAATTGAAAGAGGAAGTGATATAGCTAGGCAGAGAACAGAATAGAAGGCAGAAGGAGACAGCAGTTCAACCCTCCCACCTTGGTCTGTCCTGTGTTTCCCTTTACTTCCCCTTTCAGCCTAAGGAGTTGACTGAGTGAGAAATGGCTGGGGCTTGTTCCTCTGTCTCTCTAATCTTTTAACATCTACTCCAATATCTGGCTCTGGGTTTTTATTAAAAAAACAATTAGAATTCATGCAACAGATAGCTAGCAACACAGAAATGTAATTTGCATAGTCTCATCCTTAGCTTCTCAATCACATACATACTCCTTTACCCTGAGATGATATAGCTTTACTGAGATATTTCACTTCCTTTAATAATTTTTATACTTTCTTTATGAGTACTTATAAGGGGAAAGGATATCATAAAAAATCCAAATTACAATATAGCTCAGTGCTTCAGTATTTGCCACACATGTGCAAGGTCATTGGTTTGATCTCCAGCATACACTCAAAAAAAAAACCTGTTAAGTCAGTATAAGAAAATATGTTTTCAGCTATAATCTAGGAATAGATAATTAACATTGATGGGTTCAACTTAGTAGTATACATTGGAGTAGCTATGCAAGCATAGTCAGTCAGCTGAATCTTCCCTAGGCTTTGTATGTTGTTGTTTTGTTGTACTGAGGATCTTCACTGAAGGGGTATTAGAAATATTTTCTTGTCTATGTCCATACCACTTTGAACTTGTCAGATCTAATCTGATCTTAGAAGCTAAGCAGGGCTGGACCTAGTTAGTACTTGGATGGGAGAAATGATTTCTCAGGCCAATGAGATGACTCAGCAGATAAAGGAACAGGTAACCAAGCCTCTGGACCAGAGTTCTATCCCTAGAACTCACATAGTGGAAGGAGGCAACCAACTCCTGCAAGTTGTCCTCTGACCTTTATACACAAACCATACACACACACACACACACACACACACACACACACACAGAGGCACGGAGGTAGGCATGTACACACACAAATGTTTGTTTATGTAAAAAGAAGTTCTTGCTGGAAGAATCAGAGGTATAATTGAGAAAGAAGAATCTAGCATTCCCAGAATCTAATAGGATTTTGTGTCCCATTTCCTTTACAAAAGACAATGCAGCCTACTCTGAAAAGTGCTTGTTGTATTTGTTAATCTTTTCATTGACTTGACAAATTGCCAAGGGAAATGATTTCAAAGTCAGTGTTTTATTTTGGCTCACAGTTTGAGTTCACAGTTACTTGGCTCTGTAGCTTCTCAACCTGCAGTGAGGCAGAATGTCATAATAATAAGGACTATGGGATAGATTAAAGTGGCTCATCTCAAGGCACAGAAAAGGCCGAGAGAGTATCGTAAAAGACCCAGAACCCCTTCAGTCATATGCTTCCTCCTGTCACATAATTCCCTCCTAAAAGACCATTTAACTGTGACCTCCAAAATTGACTAATCCATTCATTAGATAAGAGCCCTCTCTGGAAACACTAGCTGTGGACCAAGTGTTGGTTTTGCGAGTGAGAACACACACACACACACACACACACACACACACTACCAAGGCCACATGAGAGTTTATTTTAAGAGAGTTCCCAGGCAGGTACAGGAGCAGAGAAGCAGGAGAGGAAGAGAGACAGACTGATGATACATGGTATCTCTTTTTAAGAGAAGGGGTGTGCATGGGTTTACATAGCCATGTTTAGTGGCTGCCTCCATATGCGTTTAGGGAGATGCCTCTGTAAGCAGCACTGCACAGGTTTACGCAGCCATGCCCAGGGTTGCATCTTGCCAGAGCCATGTTGGATTCACCACATGGAGTGTCAGGAATACTTACATCTCATCATTTCGTTTCTTATAAAAAGAAAACCGGGTTTATGTAGGGCGGGCAGGGGAAAATGATTTGGGCAGGTGGATCTCAAGGCTGCTTCAAGCTGTCTTAAGGGCAAAGTTTGTCTTTTCAGGGAACTGTATTTTTGACAGTTGGTCTGTTGGATTTTGCGGGTCATTTTCTGCAGTCTGGATGAACCTAAAAGTCATGGAATGATAAATTTTGATTTTTTTGGAGCTTGAAAAGAAAACTATGAGTTAGTAAGAGAACTTTGAGAAGTGATAATATAGTAAGTGTACTCTGCTAGGTCTGGGGATGGAAAAAGGTTAAAATGGCTTTTGGTTCTTTTCTTTTGGTTCCTTTGGGGGAATAGTCTGTTTTGCCTGTATTAGCTTTGAAAATGACTCTTGGATTTTTCTCTTTCTCCAAAAGCAGCGGCTGGAGGGTTAGTCGGCGAGGGAAGTGGGGGAGGGGTGAGCCAAAATACCTCAGAGCCTTTTGCTGGTCACCTTCTGGACTTTGGGTCTGAGAAGCAGGCTGGAATGGAAAACTCAAGAGACGGGGGATTTTAGAGAAGTGTCTAGTGACACAGGATTTTGGATGTACTATACTTGGTAGTCCACCTGGGAGGCTGGAAGGCTAGAGCTGATAGGTTTAAGCAGATAGCAAGGTGATCAGGGAAGTGGCCAGAGCAGCTGGCGGAGTCTGGATCCAAGCGAAAGTGACCAAAAGTTTAAAAAACCTCTTTTCTATTAGGGGTATGTGGCAGGTTGGCATGACCAAAAATGAGTGAGTGACAGGGACATCTCTGAGAACATAATTAGGTGGCAGTGTCTGATGAGGCCGGAATTGTTTGCTTCTCCCCCTGACAATGGAGAGGCTAGAAAGAAAGAGAAGTGAGACCCCAAAGCTCCAGCAGGACCGAGTATGTGGCTCCCAGTGTCCATGAGGAGATGGACTGCCCTGATACCATGACTACTCAAGGCTCTCTCTTTGCAATGAGGGTGGTCAGCTTAGGGAAGCCTTAGAAGCACCAATCGCCCATGGCCAGGTCTTAGGTGATCAGCTGGGAGTGGTCTCTGTGTAATGTCTCTTTGCCACGCGGGGCTTGGCGACACTCACTTAGACCAGCATTCCCTTGATGATACGCTGGACAAGGCCTGAACTGCCTCTGTGAGGCTAGGCAAGAGTAAGACAATAGCTGGACTGGCCACACTTAAAGCACAGCAAGTTCTGCTTGCCACAGGAGGAGGCAAAGAAGCTGGTCAGATAGCTTTTGCCAGCAGGAGGTATCTTTTGGTGTATTTTTTTATCTTTCCTGTGGTACACCTTAAAAGCCAGCACTAGGACTTCTGCCTGTGGAGTCTGCCTGAGGTCCACTCTCAAGGTCTAAGTTTAGCTCTGACATCAGGGTAAAAAACAATGGATCATGCACTCAGAGATCTAGTATACTGTGAGAATCCATTTGTGAGGTATTTAAAAACCTGATGAACTTTATCTGCATGAGTTCTGGCCTGTTCCCAAACTTGCCTTTACTCTATAGCCTATTGTTTTACCTGAGAAAGTTTTGACAGAGGAAACAGGGTATAAACTTTTATTATCTTATCTATGGCAGCCGCTTTCCACAGAGGGAGAACTGGATTAGGATCTTTAGAGTGCGAGAACAAGTGACTGGTGGGATACATGTAACTGTTAGGTTTGGTGTTTTCGGAAAGGAAAAGGAAGAGTTGCAGATGAGCACTGAGATTTGAAAGGTGGAGGTTCCAGAGAGGATCTGGTGGTGTGGCTAGAAACAGGAGAACAGAAAGCCAGAAGGGAAAGTTCAGAGTTGAGATATGAGAGGAAATAGGGAAACTCTTGAGAACAGAGAGCTGGAAGAGAAGGTTTAGGACTGACATAGAGTTAAGGTCAACAAGCTGGGAAAGAAGGTTTAGAGCTGAGATATGAAAAGAGATAGGAAAAAGAAAAAACCCTTTCGATCTGCCCGTGAGCTCGCAAAAGTTAGCTCCCATAAAATGTCTGGGTTGGTGAGCCATTAGGCGGCTATTTTGAGTAATCTAAGAGGTAATTAGGCCATTTCTTTGTGCAAAAACAGATAAGCTTGGTGGTGTCTAGATAAAGCAAAAAGGCTTAGAGGCTTTAGAGTCTCCAGCACACATCCTAAGTGTGAGGATGGAGGAATATTTTTCACTGGCTTATTCTCTATGATTGAGACCTAAGGGGGGTCAGAAACTCACCAAGCCTGGGTCGTCACCTGACTGGATGATCCCATAGGGAAGCACAACTACACTGAACTAGTTCATCAACTGCCAGGGTAGCCCACTTGGACAATGCCCCAAATTACACAAACACCTGTAAGCTCTCCTCAGAGCAAAGAGGAAGCGCCAGGGAGGTACACCCCACTGACAACGGGTGCTGTGAACCCATTGGCCCCAGCACCACGTGTTGATGCTCTACCCATGGAATCTGCCAGCAAAAACACACAGGAAGATGCTGGTGCACTAGCCTGTAGGCAAGTGTGAGGAAGGAACTCAATGCTGGGAAAAAGCCAGGAGTGCCTGTTTGTCAACATAGAGGAACAGTTAGGACCAAGTGAAGATCTTGACTGGGTGTGGTCCTCTGTGAAACTAGTTCACGTTTACACTGACTGGGGAGGGGAACTTACCAGTTGAATCCGGTGATGTTTGAAAATATTGCAGAGGCAGGGCAGGTAGAGGGTGGCCTCGTAATGAGCCCTGGATCATGTTCTTCTAGCTTATGTGCACCTAAACTCAGGAGAGAGCCTATCTGAGTCGCCGCATCAAATGTTGGTTTCGTGTGAGAAGACACACACACACACACACACACACACACACTACCAAGGCCACACAAGAGTTTATTAAAGAGAGTTCCCAGGCGGGTATAGGAGCAGAGAAGCAGGAGAGCAGGAGAAACAGACTGACCAAACGCAACATGGTATCTCTTTTTAAGAGAAGGGCTGTGCACGGTTTATGCAACCATGCCCAGGGGCTTGCCTCCGTACAAAGTGTGTCCTGCCAGAGCCGTGTTGGCTTCCCCATGTGGAGTGTGGAGTGTCAGGAATACTTACACTAAGGTTTCAATACATGAAGCTTTTAGAGAAATAATTTATATATGAACCATAAAATATTCAGAATACTGTTAAGTCTAAATCTATTTTGAACTCTTAGAGAATATTGGAAACCTAAGAAACTGGGAAGATGCAAATCACTAAGCTTAAAGGTTTTCTATTTCAGGACTGGCTGCTTCAAGTTCTTAATGCTTGACAGAATATAAGTTTGAGTTATATTTTTAGAGCTACATCTCACCTGGTTATGGGGGAGGACATAGAAAATTTTCTTAACTATTGCTGACCATATGTCTTTCTGTCTATTAAGCCAAAAGTACCAAAAAATCCTGAGGAGCAATCTGGGTTTACATCCATTCATTTATAAGAGCTCTAAGGTAAGGGTGGTAGCAACATCATTACTAAAGAGAAAATCCTGGGAAAATGACACTGGGGTGTGTGAAAGCATGGTCAGCAGATCATCTAACCATAAAAATTCCTTTCAAGAACTTCTCCCTGAGATTTTGGGAATGTTTTATAGAGAGGCCACTTCTCATCTTCCAGTTCATTATCTTCTAATTCCTTTCATACTGCTACAGATTACTATATCCACTTTCATCCCTTCATTGTGTGGTATTAATTTTAGATGTCAACATGGTTGAGAATACCAAGAGAACTGATGAGGCACTGTTTATAGGTGTATCAGTAACACTGTTTCCCATGCATTTCTGAATGAATGAAGTAGAGATATGCTTCAATACAAAAAATATTATCCAAGAAGCTGAGCACCTACACAAAAACTGAAGAGATGTTATTTCTGTCTCTTAAACCTCAGATATGGTCCCTCTCCCCCATCTTTGAATATCAGGGCTCCTTGTTCTCTGGCCTCTAAATACCAGAATATATACTAATAGCTTGCCATGCACACCCCCTTCAAGGCCTGCTGTGGGACTCCTTAACATCTATAACCACAAGAATTTCAAACCCTAATAAACTCTGTCTTGCTGTGGGATTATGTTCTGGTACTTTGTAAATATTTGTCCCTCCTACTGGTTTAGTAAAATGCTGATTGGCCAGAAGACAGATAGGAAGTGTGGGTGGAGCTTCCAGACAAAGAAAACTCTGGGAAGAGAAATAGCCGAGCAGAGATGCCAGCAGACAAAGAAGAAAGAAGGCTACGATGCTGCTCTGAGAAAAGGTACCTAGCCACATGGCTGAATGAGATAAGAAAAATGGGCTGAGTTAAGATGAAAAAGTTAGCAAAATGCCTGAGCCATAGGCCAAACAGAATGTAATTAATATAAGCATTTTTGTGATTATTTGGGGCTAAGTGGCAGCAGGGCTACTAGTGAGCCCAAACCTTGGGGCTAGGCTGGAAAGGCCAGGCCAGAAACTTCATATTACACTGTCTTATATCTATCTATCCTATTAATTCTGTCTTCTGAGACATTCAGTCCTCTTACCCAGGTTCTGCCCTGTTTAGTATCCCCCATCTACCTATTGAACAAGCCCATCTTTGAGATGTTTACTCTCCAAGTAGGTGACAAAATGTGCAAAGGAAAAGAGCCCAAGGCTCTTATCACATTCAAACACTTGTGTTGAGAATTTCATGGCAACTTTTGAAATCATTGAGAAAGGGTCACAACACAAAGAATCAGGTATACAATTTGAAAGAAACTAATTATAACTCTAAAGAGTTTCCCACATCCCTGGTCAGGCCTTTAAACTATTATTTCCAAACTCTCTTCACAATTGTTTGTTTTAGAAGCCCAACATATACATGAACACACATACTCTGCCCAAAGAGATTTTTTTATCTTAGTTGCAAAACAACTAATTCCATGTTGCCAATCACAGCTTTAAGTAAGCCTAAAAAGTCAGTGCAAATTTCTATGGAATCTGGCATTAAACAAAAAGAAATTCAGAAAATAAAAAATAAATGCTCTACTATATATATGATAACCTACAATGATTGGGACTTTGGGGGGAAATGGAAATCATTTTGCTCCTTCAGTAGTGGTTTCTCTTTTAAAGTTTGGCCAGGATGGGATTTTCCTGGCTGTTTATGCAGTTCATTAAATATGTTATTGTGTTGGCTTATGTTTCTCTTTCAATTTAAGAACCTAGCTCCTAGAAAACATTTATGGGAAATGAATCCAAATAGTTTAGGTCTCATAAGCAAATCCACTTTGACTAATAAACAACTAATTTTCTAAATAAAGCAAGGTGCTTTTTCTTAATTGAGAATCTAATTGTAAAATCCTGTAGCTTTAAATCTAGTCAATTACTAGCATCAACGATTTAAGCCTATGCAACTTGAATCTAATTTCTCATCAGAAAAAAAGAATAATTTTTCCATCATAAAATGTGAAATGAGATGCAAGAATGCAGGTCTCAGCTGGCAATTATCTCCTGGAGTAAACAAATCCATATGCTAGGACCCCAGAAGATCAGGGCCTCTTCTATTTCTTTTCTCTTCCCCCAACACTCCACCCCTACTTCACACCACCCAACCAATCGCTTTCTAATCCTTAATCAATTGGCCTTCTTCTCTGCCCTTTCCTGGGAACTAGGACTGGTTTCTGTTCTAATGAGATTTTCTTCCTCAAATTCCACAGAGAAAACATTATTGTTCATATATTCATGCAGAGAGACTAGTCAGGTGTGACTGATTGACTCTTCCAGCCTTCAAGCTAGAACTGCATAAATTGACACACTCTCAAAAAGAAAATTAGCATGTAGCATCTGGGCCTTTTTCTCACTCAGAAACACATTGATTAACGATTAGTCTTCTCGCCATAAACAAATAACTTGGAGCACTGTAGCCTACAAAGACAGAACCTGTCACTCCCTCTTGAGGGACATGCTGTTGTCCCTTGGCATCCAGTGAACCATAAGAGCTGATCATTATTCATGATGTATCCTTTGAATTGCTGCAAACATTAGCAATCAGGTTTTGTTTTATTATAGCCACAGGGAAAAGTCTCTCTTCAGACAATACGGGTAACCTGCAGGCTGTCTTGAATTGTAGTTTGTGGACCACAAAAGCCTAACAAAGAAAGATTTGTATAATGCAAATAAACAGCAGAGAGCAGAACAGCCTTTGGAAAATGAATGGGCTGTGTATATTTTACATTTTTATAAGACTTGAAGGCATTTCTGTAATAAATAGTCTGTTCAAAATAAATTTATTTGAACAGATTATAAACCAAAATGTATCCTTAGTTTTTTCCCTACCTGAATATATATTCATTA
Source organism: Sigmodon hispidus (assembly GCA_004025045.1). Taxonomy (NCBI): domain Eukaryota; kingdom Metazoa; phylum Chordata; class Mammalia; order Rodentia; family Cricetidae; genus Sigmodon; species Sigmodon hispidus. Next base: position 8,852 of record PVIH01024262.1, on the reverse strand, counting down.
AATTAAAACAAAATGAGTACTCCTATATGTGAGGCATATTTGCTGCTGGATATAGGATAGTGAAATAGCATGATATTCCCAACCTCAGGAAGATCAGTCTAGGGAGAGATAGTCAATTAAATAAGAAAAACTTTGTAACAGAGACTTTGATTAAATGAAGGGCTTGAGCTTTGGCAGAGTACAAATGCAAGGGCTAGCATCTGTACTGCGGACCAGGCTGGGTGAAGACTCCGCAGTGAGTGGTTGCCAGAAGAGCGAGTTTGGAATAGTGGGCTAGGACAAAAAAAGCAGCAGATGTGAAGGCTTGAAAAAGAAAGGCACCACGGTCCATCACCGGAACTCTAAGACAACCTGATCAGGAGACTAGAGTAAGAAGAAGGCTATGAAGAGACACACTAAATGAGAAGAAAAAATGAATCGCTGGACATGGATGCTATGCCTGTAATCCCAGTGCTCATGAGGCTAAGGCAGGAGATGTGGACTATATAATGAGTTCTAGACCAACCTAAACTGCATAGGGAGACTCTCTCATAAAGAAAATGAAAGGAGAGAGATTTAAAAAAAAAAAAGGCAGTGGCAGGTAGTGAGGGGCTTGGGTCTTGACTATAAGATCAAGGAAAAGTTGATTGTATTTAAGCAGTTTCCCCTTATTTTTAGGTTTGCTTTCCAAGATTTCGATTGACCACAGTCAATAAAAAGAGTGAACTAGTACAGTATTTGGAGAGACAGCACTCGTGTTATTTTATTAAACTATGTTGAATTTGATCTACTTTATTATGATCACTGTACTAATCCCATTGCTTGATAGTATACCAAATAACTGAGGTGAGACGTCTTTTGACCGACAGTTTTAGGATGCAGTCCTTTGTGGCAGTGGAAGAAACTCAAGGCTGTGGCAGCATAGGCTGGAGGCTGTTTTCTGTGCTGATATATTTTATATTTAATAAAATCAGTCTGGAATATCAGAGAACAGATCCACCCACAGTCAAGCCAGACAGAGATGGCACACGCCTGATATTCCAGGCTGATTTTTATTAAATATAATATATATCACCACAGCTTACTCATATCTAGGGAGACTAGGAAGTACAGAAAGGGAATGCTGAAGTTCAGTTAAAATGATTTTTCCCCTCATATTCAGTCCAGGACACCAGCCCATCAGATAGTATTCCATACATTTAGAGTGGGTCTTCTATCCTCCATTAATACTCCATGAAAATACCCTCACACATACACCCAAAGGTATATCTAGTCATCTAGGTATATGATGCCATAGTCAGTATGTCCAACCTTCTGATACTGAGTTATGACAACATTTTCATCTACAAAGTTCACACTTCACCACTGTGCAATTAAATAGCAAAATAAAATGGCAGGGCTTGAGAGACAGTCCAATGGTTAAAAGCACATCCTACTCTCATAGAGGACCCAAGTTTGGTTTCCAGGACCCATACAGTCAATTCACAACTGTGTGTAATTCCAGCTTCAGGGGATCCAACACCCTTTGTGGCATCTATAGGTACCAACACTCAGGCACACACACCTTACACACACACACACAAAACACACACAAAATTAAAAATAAAAACATATCTTTAAAATAAAATGGCAAAAATACTCATAATCTTTGAAGGAAGTTGTCATTTTTGTTTTGGGGCTCATTCATATCTATCTCGTAGTGCATGCAGCCCAAAGGCAGAAGGATAGCTATACGTACAAAACATTTGTTGATCTGATCAAGTTGATAATGAAGACTATCCACCACAGTTATCTCTTATGATACCTAATTTATAAATTAAAATTTATGATATATACATATGATATCATTTAGCTTCAGACATGCTCTGGAAGTCTCAGAATATCTCCCCAGTGGCCAAGAGGGGACTACTACATAGTTCCTAGTTTTCCTTCCACTGAATACAAAGTGGCATTCCCTGTTCTTGCCCTGGCTTCATGGTGAATTGACTCAAATTTTGGCTTAGCACAATGACATGCTCTGACCAATGAAATGTTAGCAGCAGAAGCTAGGAATGAGCCTTCATGGTTTAACAGCTCACATTCTCCTTTACATCACTCTGGCTTTTTATTCTTTATGACAATGTATTACAAATGGCATGTTTTGGCAGGTTTTTGTTTCCAAGTCTGTCTCTTTTCTGCACTATGATCTTTGGTACAGACAATTTTCTAGATGTAGTAAAGATAAGAGAAGGAAGGGACACAGAAGAGCTAACAGAATACTACGCCCTCAGACCAATTAACTTGAATTCATTCTGATCTAAATATAATTCCTGGTTGCTACAGATCTATTAGCTTCATTTCAGAGATCCTGATTCATACTGACCCACCAGAGACCAAATAATTATTGCTAGTTTGCTTCATAATTAATTTTTACTAAAATACAACTATAATAGATGCCTTTTAATTCATTTTTAAATTCATCTATTTATTTTACATCTCACCTGCGGCCTCTCCCCCTTTAAATTCTTATTTGCCTAACCACAATATTTTTTTAGACAAGTCATATGTGATAATTAACAGAAGGTAACTTAAGGTTTATAAAGTTAGAGCAAAGAAAGAGGACTTTAATATTAAAATGCATTTGGATGGCATTAGCCTGATTTCAGGGTGTGAGGTGTCAGGGATTTGAAAGATTCATAAGAAACCTTCCCTCCAGGACAGTGCACAGAAAGCCACAGAGCACACTAAACTAGCTCCATCAGGTTGTTTGTGGCTGATATTTGGATTTACATGAAGCTTCTGTGGGCAATAAAGGCCACAGGGCCTTTACATGTGGAACTCTTCAACAGACAAAAGACATTTGTGAAAACTCAGTAAAATAGTGCTAAGTAAATTAAAATGTGTTGTGGCTGATGTCCAATTGGAATCTCCAGTTTGGCCCAACTTCTCTCTCTCCAAACCTTGCCCTCTCAGGAAAACCACCAAAAGTGGTAGCAGCTCCTCCCCTGAAGCTGCCAGCTCCCCAGTCCCTGACCCAAGTGTTATAATTGGGCACAAAGCCAACTTGTCATCACCCCACGCCTACAGGGTATTTAAGCCCCCTCCAATAGACTGGCCATGTAATTTCTCTCCTGCCCCCTTTCTCTGCCATGTTCTCTGGGGGATGGAGTACTCACCCAGTAGTTACTTTGCTCAAATATATCTAGTCTTTTACTTTTTAATTTGGCTTGATCAGGCTTACTGCATTGGCAGAGAAACCTATTATTGGGGTACAGAAAACTTCCCATCTTGGTGCCTGAAGCCTGAGAGAAGCTGGGCCTTCCCTGCCAGGTGGACCCGATCCCCCACCCACATGGGAGGCCACCTTTTTATCTCCTTCTCCACCAGACTGGATCAATTTTTGGCCCAGTTAAGTCACCCATTTTTAAGCCACTGCCTATAGAGGTCTAGGACATCTGCAGAGTCAAGACCCCTTCTGGGTCAGACTCTAGAGGTTCCTGCCAAGTCTCAGCTATACCACTAACCAAACCCATTCTGGGGCAAAGGTCATCTTTGTTCTATGGGACCCTTCGTAAAGGAGACATCCTATACAAAGGCAACCTCCACATACACTCCTTGACCACAGACTAGACACATTGCTATAGGCTTCAGTTTCTGGCACAGGCTTAGAAATGGGCAACTGTGGGCCTAAATCTGATCTTCAGTCACCCCTGGGTTGAGAGAGCAACTTCAGGTGGTTTTCCTCAGGTCTCATACATTTATTTGAGGACTTATTGATCCCAGCAGGTGAGGATATGACCACTACCACAACTTTGAACCAAATTTGAAGCAAGCTTTAATTAAATAATGACCAGGATGATGGATTCTGGACATGTACATACTGGGGTTCCCAGAAAATGGCCACAAGCTACATTGGCCAGGTGCTTACAAAGGCAAACTCAGAAGACTACATACTTCCTACATTTGCCCAATCGAGGACAAACATATATTCAGACATACTTCCTGCCTGTGTATCTCCCACTTACATGTGATCAACACGTGAGGTGCACTTGAGTAAACTAATCTTGTTTAGGGAAGTGGAAATATATGGCTAATTATCTTATATGAACAACAGCCTCCAGCATTTCAGGGAATTTTTGTCCTTGGGCAAGGAACTTATAGGTTAGAGATATTGTTTTGTTTTATGGATCTCTTAGGCACAATAAAACATATCTTTGGCTCTTACAGGCTCTGTCTCTGCATCTACCTCACCATCACTGGGATATAGGTACATGCCATTATGCATAGCTTTTTATGTGGGCTCTGGTCATCTGAATTTAGGGCCTCATGCTATCAAAGCATGAGTTTTACCAACTGAACCCTCTCCCGAGCCACAGATCACCCTTTGGTCAAACTTAGCCTAGGACTATATTTATTATATATATATTTATTGCTATATAGGTTATTGGAACACAACAGCATTTTGAGATGAGGAAAGTTGCTTCAGATCACATGGTACAATGAGGATCATAGGCCTTTGCAAATCTATACACCCTAAACAGAAGTGGAAGCCCTTTTATGTTTATTTAAAAAGAACTATAGACAACCTAAGGAATTCTCAGAGCTAGAAGAAATCATCATTCCCAGGGAAGAGTCTCCCAATACAAAGTGGTCAGCTCTGAAGTAATACACATACAAATAACATACTGACTGAGCAGATTGTAACTACATATATATAATGTAAACATATATATAATGTAAAATGTTATATAAATGACTAATTAAAGAAAAACAGGCCAGCCAGACATGGTGGTTCACGACTTCAGTCCTAGCGCTTAGGAGGCAGGGACAGGAAGATTTGTGAGGCAACTCTGATCTACAGGGTAAGTTCCAGGACAGCCAGGAATATACAGAGAAAACTTGTCTTGGAAAACCAAAGAAAAGAAAAGAAAAGAAAAGAAAAGAAAAGAAAAGAAAAGAAAAGAAAAGGAGCCATGAATTTGAGAGAGTAAGGCAGAGTATAAATGGGAAGGGCTGGAAGGAGAGAAGAGAAGAATTTTAACTTAAACTAATAAAATATTTTTAAATGTTTTGAGTTTGTCTGTTAGTATTTCTACAACAATCAGTACATGGCTTCCCACTTGTTTTCTGAGCTTTGTTTCCTCTTCAGAATGCCTGGTCTATATCCTGCAAACTCACATTTTCATAGAAATTCAACTTGTACAGATATGGCTGAAAGTCAACCCAGTCTAATCTAGACTAGAGGCTAGGCTCACTCCAGAGTTCAAAGACCATAGCAAAAAAAAAAAAATCAAGATCTGGGAACCTCAATGATCAGAGGTAATCAATCTTGTTTACCTAGAAATTTTTGATCTATGACACACCTTTGACCCCCTCAGATAGAAATAATTCTAAGAGAAGTTGGCCCCAATGGTCAGTCTGCTGTCCAGGAGTACATGGTCTTTGCTTAATATTACACCACATCCATGTCTTTCTAAAACTTCACTTTAGTCTGGCTTGAGTGTGTCCCTCAAAAGAAGTCTTGTATTTGATTTTGTCAGAAGTCTTCCATGAAGCCAAATTCTGAGCTTAGGGATGCTTGATCACATAGGTAATATGAATTCAGACTATGAAATATCTGAAAAGTATCAGGATATTAATTCTAATGGGTATAGTTTTTTAAGCTTCAGTCAACATTTTTATTTAGAAAAATCAGGAAAAGATTATTTTATACTCCAGCTAATGAATAGCTTTTCTTTCTATTCAGATATAGCCTCTCCAGAGTCCCACATTTATACAAAACTCTTGGGTCTAATACCCTATCCAGTTTGTACTCAGAGTCTTATCTCCTGGCTGACAAAGATATTTTCACTCAAGAGGAGTACTTGTACTCTCTTCCAGTAGATTTGAGTGTCAACACTTGTATATCATGCAAGATTATATGCCCAGGTCTGATTTTGGCCCTGAACTATAGTCTGTAATAACATTTCATGCTTCATAATGCATTCTCATAAACAACATTGAACCACATATATAATAAATGGTCCATAAGACTATAATGCAGTTGGAAATTTCCTATTTAAAAAATAGAAATAAAAAGGAGGACATGCCTGTTCTAAGTATGGTGGAGGAAAAGGTTTCTTATAGATTAAAGAGAAAGCTTATCTAGAAGCAGAGACATCTGGAACATTTCAGAGTGAACATGGCCCTGTAGGAGGCCAAATGATGAGAGGGGGAAGTGGAAAGGAGAGAGTCAGGAAACCAGGAGACCAAGAGGCCAGGAGGATAAAGAGTAGGTAAAAGGGGCTGGTTAACCAAAATGTCTGGATTATATAGGTAGGGAAGGGCAGCCCAGCCTCTAGGCTGGAGAGTTCAGTGCAGGGGTATGGTATGCCAGCCATACCCTGGAAAAGGCAGAGGCTGAGGAATGCTTGGAAAACCTGGCAGCCAGATGTGTTTTGATATGTTAGATAGGTACCTCAGTTAACTGTTAGTGCTATGTTTGAGATCTAACAGCTATAGACTAGCAATGCTGGAGCTGTGCCACTGAAGTAGTATGATGTATTCCTTATATGTCTGTGCTAATGCCTGTGTAAAGATACTGAGTTGTCAGTTACTTAAAAGTGTAATGCATATGCTAGGCAAGGGGGCACACAGGCCCCCTGTTGTGAATTATTAAAGATGTGTTACATTCCTCTGTTGTGAATTATTAAAGATGTGCTATGGAAAATTTGTTTATCTTATTTAACTAACTTTGTTATTTATTTTACATACTGATCACAATTTCCCCTCTTTCCTCTCCTCCTGCCCCCTCCCCCATCTACCTCTTTCCAAATCCACTTCTCCTCAGTCTCCATTCAGAAAGGGGCAGGCCTCCCATGGGCTTGAATAAAGCATGCCACTTCAAGTTGGCATAGGACTTAGCTCCTCCTCCTGCATCAAGCCTGGGCAAGGTAATCCAACATGGGGAATAGATTCCCCAAAGCTAACTAAGCACCAGGGGCAGGTCCTGATCTCACTGCTAGGAGCCTCACTAGGAGTCAGATCAAGATACACAACTGTCACACACGTGCAGAGGGCCTAGGTTGGTCCCATGCAGGCTCTGTAACTGTGGGATATTTGTTTAATGATGCAAAGATGTACTCCATTCTTTTATGTTGCATTTGTTTAATTCTGTGAAGCTGTGTTATTTTGCCTGTCTAAAACATCTGACTGGTTTAATAAAGAGCTGAAGGGCCAATAGCTAGGCAAGAGAGAAAAATAGGTGGGGCTGCCAAGCAAAGAATAACTAGGAGAGAAGGAGGAGATGGGGGAGACAGAAAAGGGGAAGGAGAGGAAAACATCAGGGGCCAGCCACACATCCAGCAACAAGATGTAAAGAAAAACATATAGAATAGAGAAAGGTAAAAGCCCAGAGACAAAAGGTAGATAGGATAAGTTAAGAAAAGCTGGCTAGAAACAGGTCAAGATATGGCTGGGCATTCATAGGTCATAGGTAAGAATAAGTCTCTGTGTATTTAGTTGGTAGCTGGATGATGGGCAAAGGCCAAAGAGTAAACAACAACAACGCACATATGCCATCACAGCACCCATGAAGCTGAGGCAGGACTGAATCACCTCTTAATCTTTTAATACTATTGCACTAGGAACCATGAGTTTGCCGGTACATATGAAATTTAAACATTAACAGTTCCACTCCCCCAATTTTGTAATCATGGTTAAGCAATAAATGCCTACAGCTGCCTTATTACTCTCCCTATAATTGTTTGTGTGAGGGGTTTGTGGTAGAGATACACAGGACTTTGCACATAGCCAGCAAGTATTCTACCATGGAGCTTCACTCCAAAGTAACTTTGTATTTAACAGGGTGCTTTCCTGATTTTACCCAGTACTTCTGTTTTGTAGTGGGAGAGTTTTCATAAGATGCAAACTGATAAGTAGCCAAATAAAGAAATTCTATATGAGCCTAGAGAGTATGTAAACAAGAACAAAGCATCTCACCCTCCAATATTGTCTTATGTCAGAACCAGGGTGGTTTGGAAGATCCACACCCCTCCAGAAGATTCTAATATATATTTCTACTTGAGAATTATTGCAAAAAAATATAAGAAGCGTGGATCATTATATTGCTTAAGAAGGCTTATTTATAGTATACCATAAGATGATTTTTGAAATAGTTTACATTAAAAAATGAAACTTTTTGAATTTACAAAGATGAAATGCTTTTGCTACACATGATTGCCGTCTGGTAGTTATTTTTATAGCTATTTAGATACAGAAGATTATGTTGAAATTATATAATATTACATACTGGACAATTCTATTTTCTTAAAGGGTAAAGAAAAAATAGATGATTAGATCATGTTTCCTACATAAAAAATTGCTTTGGCCAAATTTTTGATGAATTCTAAAGACACTGTTAAACTTTTTGCATCATTTGATTTGCTAAAATCCAGATCATTGCAGTTGACCTTTGGTAGGTTTTTAGCTGAATGGATAATAATTCAGCACTTTTCAATTATCTGAATGATAAGATAACTGAATAAGTAGATAGAAAAATAAAAAGGGCCAAGTGCAGCTGTTTGCCAGTTTGCAGTTCTTACTCAAATCCATTAAAATGGAATGAATGAAATGTTCTTTGTGAATATGTATAGAATATTACACAATATTTACACAGAAAATGTGCTATGATTTGATAAATTTTTCCCTCCAAAACTTATGCCACAATTTTATTGGCATTGTGGCAATTCAGAGAAGTAAATGGGCCATGAGAGCTCTGCCATTTCAAAGAAAGAGAAATCTGAAGCATTTTTTGCTTTCTAGCTCTGCTTTCTTCCGTGTTAGAATGCAGCAAGGCTCTCACCATGGGACTGGAGAGATGAGTCATTAGGGACACTTTACTACCCTTGCAGAAG
>PVIH01024261.1:0-23120 GCA_004025045.1 Sigmodon hispidus | reverse complement strand
ATAAAAAAAAAAAAAAAAAAAAAAAAAAAAAAAAAAAAAAAAAAAAAAAAAAAAAAAAAAAAGATACTAGCCCCCAGGCATGGTGGTGCATGCCCTTAAGCCCAGTACTTGAAGGCACAGGCAGATGGAGTTCCAAAACAGCCAGAGCTAGAGATATCCTGCCAATAAAACACTATTGAGAAGAAAAGTAGCAGAGCAACTTTAACTGAAAACAGGTTAAACTTCAGATTCTCTAGCACAAAGATTACCCCATTCACATTACAAATTCTTTTCTAGAGGCTGGAGAGATGGCTCAGTGGTTAAGAGCACTGACTGCTCTTCCAGAGGTCCTGAGTTCAATTCCCAGCAACCACAGGGTGGCTCACAACCATCTATAATGGGATCTGGCGCCCTCTTCTGGCCTGAAGGCAGAACACTGTAAACATAATAAATCTTAAAAATATAAATAAATAAAATTCTTTTTTAACCATTGCCTCTTCTAAGTGAGGGCTTTTACGGGTTTCAATCATCCTTTGAGGGCCTAAAACAAGACAGAAATCAGGAGCCATTTCCAAGAGTCCCAGCATCTTTCTCGAAATTTAGTCCTTTGTGTTAATTTACCTGTCTGATTTCTTCACATTCCTGATTAATTAGGCATTCAGACATTTCAGAAAGGATATCTGTTGGGTTTATTCTAGCCTTAAATTCTGGCTGTAAACGTCGTAAAAGTAACCTGTGTTCTTCTAACTTTTCAATTTTTTGGAAGTCCCAACTTTCGATGGCTTCATAAAGTCCACAGTATCCTGAGGAGAAAGGAAAATGGACATTTCTTAGGTAAGTTCAACATAAAATGCTTTAACATCAAAACCACATGAGTTCTGTTTGAATTCATGGTAAGAGAACTCAAAGCCATATGCAAATGGCCTCAATTATTGTACAGTCTGCAGAGCAGACCATGGGGTTGACAGGTCGAAGGCTCAGTCCCCAGCGGGTGGTGCACTGTGAAGGCACTGGCTGAGTTCATACGGAAAGAGCGGCTGAGAACTGTGACCTCACTGGAAGAAGTCAGCGGAGAAGCACTTCGAGGCTGCATCATGCCCTGGCTCCTTCTGGTTGCTCTCCCTGTGCACCAGGAAATGCTACTTTGCTTCACCATGGGCTCCCCACCGCGGTGCTCTGCCTCACTACCTATGGGTACAGAAGCTATAAATCAACATGGCTGTGTTTTCTGCCATTTATTTCCTCGAACATTTAGTCACAGTAGTGAAAGTTAATACAGCTATTCATGATTTTACAAAAAGGAATATTCATTTTGTCACCCAACAGTTCAGGTCTTCCAAAATTCATTATCTTTCAGGGTAAAGTCCTAAAGACATCTTCAAAATGTCCCCATATACTTTAACAACCTGCAATTTACTTTTTTAAAGTATGTATTTTTATTTTGTGTGTCTATGTACCATGAGTGTGTCTGATGCCTGTGGAGAGCAGAAGAGGGTGCCCAATCCCCAGAACTGGAGTTACAAACGTTTATAAGCCATCATATGGGTGCCAAGAGCCAAACCTGGATCCTCTGCAAGAGCAGCAAGAGCTCTTAGCCACAGAGGCATCTGTTTGCCCCTCTCCCTTACCTTTACATTAGTCAAATTCATCACGTTTGTCTTCTCCGTAAGAAGCAGTGAAGAAGACAAGAGGAAGTATGAGTCTTTCTTTCTTCCTGCCCTTGAAGAGCCTGCCTTCCACACCATTACAAGAAAAGATCATGCCAATGGGCAAAACAGGGAGGAAAAAGACTCCTAACTAAAATAACCCAAGAATGTCGCATTCTGAGGTTCTTGGACAGACTCCTCAGGCAAGCCTACCTTTAAGACCCATATTTACTTCATTCAGTAGCTTAGTAAGACAATGGGTTTTATTTCTATATACCCAAGAAACTAACACAATCAAAGTAGCTCCAAGACCAGGGAGATGCTCGGCACACAAGCATGAGGGTTATCCTGAGTTCCTATCCCCAGCTCTCACATCAAAAGTCAGGAATAGCAGCATGGCCCTATAATCCCTGCCAGTCTAGCCAAAGTGGTAAACTTCAGATTCATTGAGACCCAGTCTCAAAACATAAGGTGAAAAGCTCCTGAGGAAGACACTTACTGTTCACTTCTGGGCTACACAAAAGTGCCCTCACACGTGTATATACACATAAATGTATGCACCTGTTCATCCACCCTTCCCACACACACATACAAAGCAGCTTCACCATGTGAACAGGAATTCCCTGGGTTCCACTAAGACTATCTCAATATGGTATCCACCCTGCAGTGTCTTTTCATACTATTATGAAACACTATTAGCAAAGAAGGAAAATAAGCCATAACCAACCAATGCCAGCACTAATGACGTGTGTGATGTACAGCCACTCTATGTCATTCATCTTCAGGAGAGTGCATTATCAATAATGCAACATTTTTCATAACTTCTAAAGTTATTCTCTCTGTGTTTAAAAAGTTCAGAAAACATAGTAGTGGTAAATAAATATAAGATATACAATCTCATTCATGTATTTATCATAGTTAAAAAATAATAAAATGTACCACCTTAAATTAACCACTTTTAAATATATAGTTCAGCAAGGTAAGGTAAATTTATGATGACAAAATGGGCAAAAATGAGTTTTCCCCTTGCAAAAGTGTAAGACTATGCCCATGAGCAACCCCTTTGCTCCTCCCCAGACCTCCTGCAAACATTGTTCTCTTGCTATGGTTCCAAGTCTGTAGTCAGTGGTGTGAAAGGCTCACTGTACTGTCATTAACTTACTTAGAGTGACTTTCTCGTTTCATCCGTGTGGTGGCATAAGCGAGCTTCCTTCCCTCCCTCTGCAAAATTAAAAAAGATGCCACTGCATGTGTGTACCATGTTTTTCTCTTGAAATTTTATTCATCTTTTAACTGCTTATTTATTTATTCTGTGATGTGAGTCTAAGGCCTCACCAGAGGATGGGGGAGTGCTACTACCTTGACCAAAACCACATTAGGGATGAAGGATATTTGTATTGCTGGCATCTTAGCTGTGGTGGGAACTGCTAAGAACAAAGGTGCGGACTTCTCTCTTCAAAGCTTTGCCTTAATTCCTTGGGAAATATCCTAGGTACAGATCTTCTGGGTAATGCAATGATTTTTTTTTTTTTGGAGGAAATGCCACACTATTTTCTACAACAGTGATGCTATTTTACAGCACAAAACTTACAATATCTCCACATTCTCATGAGTACTTTTTTTTTTTTTAAGACAAGAGTAATGTGTGTGCAGCAATAACTCATTGGAGATCTCACTTCGCTTCTATTTCATTGAGGATGAGTGACCGTAAGCATCCATTCACATGTTTGATGGCCAGCTAAATGTCTGGAGAAATGTCAAATCCTTTAACTTTTTTATTCATATTGTCAGAGGAGAAGAGGTACAGGAGTACTACATCACATGTGCAGAGATCAGAACATAATTTGCAAGAGTTAATTCTCTCCACCTTGTTTTGAGGTAGGGTCTCTCTTTTTTATGTCTGCCATACTCAAAGCTAGCAGGCCCATGAGCTTCTGGGTGACTCTTCTGTCCCTATATCACATTCATCAAATATCCATAAGAATGTGTGGAATGTAGATGCACACTGCTGAATCTAGCTTCTTCTCATGGGTTCTGGGATACAAATTCAGGTCATAAGTCTGGGCAGGGGCTTTCAGGAGCTGAGCCCTCTACCAGTCCTCCTGGGCAGCCGATTCACTTCCTCTATTTTTTAACCAGGTTTCTGCTATTGAGTTACAGGAGTTCCTTATATTATAATTATAACATATATACTATGTATTATAGATACTAATTCCTCATCAAATGTATAATTCATAAACTTTTTCTCCCATTCTGCAGGTTGATCTTCCACTCTGGCAGTTGTGACCTTTGATGTATAAAGATTTTTAGATTTTCTGCAGCTCCTATTTTTATTCTTGGCTCTGTGCTTGGCATCATATCTGTAAACAGAGATATTTCACCTCTTATGTTCCAATATAGATTTTTTAAATTCCTCTTCTTGCCTAAATACAAGACCTTTTCTAATAAATCTCATGTAATTTTCATAGTAAAAGTTAGATATGCCCTTTCTGCTTAAGAGACAAAGACTTAATACTCAGATTAGCTACAGTAAGGAAAGGAAAACAATGGATTCTCTGGGAGGGCTACATAGGAGATGAACAAAATAAGCAAAAGATTATTTTACTTGTCTGTTTATTCACTTCTGTGCCATTTAAATTGCTAGATAAGATCAGGGGAAATGGCTCAGCAATTAAAGTTTATAATGTTCTTGCACAGGAACAGGGGTCAGTTTCCAACATCCACGTCACAGCCTCACATCTGTCAGTAACTCTAGAAAATATCTGGCTTCTATAGGCAATGCACTCACAAGTACATGACCACTCACAAATACACATACACATAATATTTAAAAATAAACAGGTAAGATAAGTATGCATCACTGACATTCAAAATACATAATGTGTTACAATAATGGTTTGTAAGGCAGGAAAAAGAAGCAATAATCAACTACAAATCCTAAAAATAGCAGAAAACCAAGTTTTATTTTATAATAAATTGCTATGGGATTTTGTTCTTGTACACTGTATTTGTCTCTGTAAATATTGGTTTAATAAAACATTGATTGGCCAGAAACTAGGCAGACAGAAGTATAGGCAGGGCAACCAGACAAGGAAAATTTTAGAAAGAGGAGAAAAAAGCACAAATGCTGTTCTGAGAAAAGGTGCCAAGCCACATGGCAAAACATAAATAGAATTATGGGATAATATAAGTGAAAGAGCTATTCAGTAATATGCCTGAACTACTGGCCCAGTTTTTACTATAATGTTAAGCCTCTGAATAATTATTTTATAAGTGGCTACAGGACCAAGGGAGGGAGAGATTTGTCCAGATGTTGGGCCCAAATGGGTCAGAAAGACATCCAACTACAATAAACAGCACTTAAACCCTTTTACCTGATTTAAAAAAAAAAAAAAGCATTACTTTTTATAAAACTGTTGCCATTGTCACCCTGACAGTGTAAGGCTTCCCAAGGGACACCAGCATCTGAGAAAGGTATGTGTTTACTTTAATATTATCATGTTAATTCAAAATACCTTTGTTATAACATGATGGTTATACTTCTTGCAATGGTGAGGTCAGCTCAGACTGGCCTAAAACCCACAGGGATTTGCCTGCCTCTGCATCCCCAGTGCTGGGATTAAAGGTGTGCACCACCCCACCACAGTCAGCTGACAAATGTTCCTTGTCTGTTAAACCATTCCCTACAATGAAAATAACAGTAGTACAAAGAGGCTTTCCTTTCTTTGGTGTTCCTTATATACAATGTGCCTGATTTTTCATATGTTTTCTCGTTCACTGTTTACAACAATGAAAAAAAGTAATCTTTGCCTTCTTTAACCAGTGAGTAAGCTGGGCAACAAGGAGGCAAGGAATGTGACTGAAATCCCTAAGTAGTAAAGGACTGATCGGATGCTGAAGTGTGAACTACCATGTGGGTGCTGGGAACTGAACCCTGGTCCTCTGGAAGAGCAGCCAGTGCTTCTAACCCCTGAGCCATCTCTCCAGTCCATTGGATGCTGAAGTGAAATGCTTGACTTCTGTCCTGCTAATATCAGTAGACTCGGGTCCTAGCTCCAGCGCTTCTGCTAACTGACTGAATGACCATTGGCAAAGCATCTCCCCAGACCTTAGTTTTCCCATGAACACAAAAGAGGAAGATGGACATTTCTATTCATCTCTAAATAAGGCCAACTCCCATATCAACATCAGAGACCAAAGAACACACATCCACTGTGAGCCAACTATTCCTTTTAAGAATTAGAATATTCCAGGCTAGGTGTGGGAGTGCACACCTTTAATCCCAGCACTTGCAGAAGCAAGCAGATTTCTTTGAGTTTAAGGACAGCCTGGTCTACTTACCAAGTTCAAGGACAACCACAGCTACAGAGAAAGAAAATTTTCTCATAAAAATAAAAAACCCTAAGCATTAGAACACTCTAGTACTTCTGTTTCTTACTCCTCTGTCTTTTCACCAGAAATAACAATATACTTTGTCTAACTTATCAGCTCCTTTGGTTTTTGTCTGAATAGTCACAGGCATTTGTCTGCTTCTCTAGCAATATATGTTTAGTCTGGTTCAGGTGGAACTTTTTAGCTATTATAGCTTATTATACAAAATTTAATACTGCATGCCTGCAGTACAGCTGAATTGACATTTCTGTCCACACAGCTTCACTGCAGGATAATGGACCACTGTGTAAACGATATAAAACTTACTTCTTCTCCTCTTGAAGGATATTAGCATTCTAGTAATACTGTCACCTTTCCCACAATTATGACAATTCTGTAGATGCCTTTGGATATTTGTGGTAGCCAACTCTATCATCTCCCTTGAAAACAGACGACATTTCCTTGAACAATGAGACATGGACTGTATACAGATGTCTCAAAATTAATCCCTTTTCCCTTTTCAGCATTCTAACTCAGCAGAGTACTCTGGTTTGTGAGTAAGAAGAAAGAACCAACCTGCATGGTACAGGGCATCCAAAAAGGCCCGGAACCAGCCATCTGTCTGCAGCTGCAGCAGGTACTGGAGAAACAGTGAGGCAGCTTCCGTTGGGCCCTTGTTGTTTTTCTCGGCCTGGATGTACTGGACCTCATCTGCAAACAGAGCAAGGACCAGTGAGCAGCCTGCAGAACTACACCTCACTGGAAGATCAAACAGACCAGACCTTCCTTCCACAAGAGCCACCAGTCACAAGGACTCACACAACAGAAGCAGCTGTGGCAAGCAGTAGACCCCACCCATTTGTCAACAGGGTCCTATTCATGTGGGTGCAGGGTTCTGAGAGTGCCCTGTGAAAGGAGTGTCTTCAGGACTTTTGGGGGGGAAAACCAAGTCCCCCACAGTAAGCAGAAGTCACAGTGGAGGGTGATATAGGGAAGGAGAAAAGCCTCCTCTCATTCAAAACTCTGAAGCAATGGCAAGAGGGTGGGGTGGGAACAAACACCCCATAGCGTCAGTATAGCAAACGCAGTGAGCGGATTGAATTAAGAGTACATATGTGATCTTTTGTTCTGGGTTTTTGCTAAGAGAGTTAAAAAAAAAAAATATGGCAGAAAAGTGGAATGAGGAGCTGAAGACAGCAGTGAGAGCAGCGGTAGGAGACACTGCAGCTGGGAGTTCCCAAACGGTTCTCATTTTGAATATACATGGCAACTCTACCGGAAGTGAGGGAACCACTGTCCTACTGTGGCCTCACATATTGGACTTCCGGACAGAGTACAAATTCCAAAGGGAGCCAGTGGCCAGTGTGGCTTTCAGTGCATTCTTAGAGACTAGGAGAACTGGCCTGTAACTCTCAACGACAGTATCTGGAAAGGGCAAGGGGCAGACGCCTTCTACCTTAGCTCTCTTTTAAGGGTCTTATCAACAGCTAAGTTACTGTGAACAGTTGCCTTTTCTGTAGTCAAGTGAAAAACTTGATGGATGGTAGAGGCTGGACTCCATCCCAACTACTGAATCACAATAAAAGAGAAACCCTTTAGCCACTTAGCAGTCACTCTATCCCCTCTCTCCTTCACACTAGACGGTCACTAACCAACATCACAGATTTTATTATGCAGGACTGTTGTATGGGTATGTGTATGTGAAGAGTGTTATGCCCAAAGCTCGATCCACGGAGAGACCACTGAAGCAAAAAGAAGCTCCCTGCCTGGCTTATACTGCGCTGCCAATAAACCTTGCTGCTGCATTCCAGACATCTCTGGCTTTGGTAGTCTCTCTGTGGATCGAGCTTTGGGCATAACATTTTTGGGGGCTCATCCCAGATCCCCAAGACCCTTGGGTCCGGAGGTTGTTTTGGCCACAGACCAGTAAGAGCGCTCATTCTTGTGTTTGTCTGTGTCTGTCTGTCTTTGTCAACTGTTGTTAACTTTTGTTTTTGTCTCAGACAATTTGTAGTAATTTGTAGGCTCTCGCTGCAGTAGACTCGCCCATGACAGCAATCCTGAAGGATAAGAGAGACATCTCAAGTCCTGCTTTTAGTGAGGGGCCTGGAGGTGTCCCTCCATTTGAGGTGCACATTGTCTTTATCTATGTGGATGTTTTAACCAGGTTAATTGTCATCTTACTCTTTTGAAAATGTTCCTAGAGATGAATGTGTAAATGCACGAACAATGTGGCCACAGTATGCATGTTTAATGTTTAGACTCGTATGTATGTATGTTTTGTGACTAAAGATCTGTTTGTCTTGTTGAGAAGTTTTGTCTGTTTCTTAAAAAAGTTGTATATGCTGTTCTGATGGGTTTCTAGTTTTGCTAAAAGCATAAAACTGAAACAGAAATGATTTACACATTTTTGCTGTCTCTGTTGTCAAAAGCAGTCAGTCACCACCCACAGCTGCTGTGACTGCACTTACAGTCAGGAATCAGAACTTATCAGGAGCTCAACTGTTTTGTTTTGTTTTTTATATACATAGTGCTGAAACAGTAATAAAAATTATTAAATAAAGTTAAAAATCTGTTACAATTAAAACTAGTAACACTGTAAATTGATAATTAGAAATCTATGCATGAGCAAACTTAAAAAAATGACATGATTCCATTTTGGACTGCATTTTTAGTCAGCTGCATGGCTGGGTTGCCAATCCATCTTTGGTCAGTCACTTGTTTGGCAACCATCCTTGGTGGGTTAGTCACTGCTTGTGGTTGCCAAGCCAAAGGGACTACTGCCCTGATCATTCAGATGCATTGGTTAAAACAAAAAAATGTTGTTAACATTAGAACCACACTATGAACTTATTTTAAAAGGAAAATACTTTTGTATTGTTGTTATTTAAACATTTATATTAGAGGAAGCTGTATTCTTAGTGCAGCTGGAGATATAGTACACTTACAAAAAGCAGTTTAGAGATGACAATATTTTGTTTTACAATGGTCTGTTTTCAAATGTGGAGATGAACTAATTTTTTAGTGTGCTGCCTGAGAGCCCAAAAACAGTTGTTGGGAGTTTAGCTTCTGCCATAGTAAAGCAGATACAGACAGAGCAGCTTATGCTTTTACCCAAAGTTCTATCCTGGAAAAACTTTGAAAATTTCTATCACATTTTTGAGGATTTTTCTTGTTAGCACTTAAGACTTTTTGTTTGTTTTATAAAAAGCATTTAATGAAGCATGCCTATGACTCTAACTTAGAAGCCAACTATGTCTGCACACTGGTGCTTTGACTTCAGAAGTCTGTTAAAAAAATGTTGTCACTTTACTGAGGTTCTGAACCCTTGTATATTTTTTTAAATGTGTAAGAAAATTAAAAAAAACACAGACACTCTCTGTTCTTGCTTAAAATACTATAGCCATGCTAAGTACTGATGTAATTATGTTGTCAGGGTTGAGCTTACAAACAAGTAACTAGAAACAAAGTTTTTCTTTTACCTGGGCAGCCCTCATACTTTCGAGATCTGCAGAGTATGGCATTTAAAATGTTTATTTAAAAGCATTATATCAGAGACTCCCAGATCCTAACTGTGAACCAAGGTCTCTTGAAGAAGATTATGAGGCACCAAGACATCTCCATCTGGACTGTAGCAGTGCTGACCTGGGCAAGATGCCCATAGCACAATGCCTGCCTGCCACCAGTACCTGGCCTAGTACTGCAGGACATCGGAGAATTGATTGCACCTTTTTGCCTAGACAAAGTAATGTTAGTCTTCTCCTATATGTCCCTCTACTTTGGGAAAAGCTCCTACCTTAAAGGCCTAGCAGCCAAAGACTGATGCTGTTTGTTTACTTCTGCCTCCTAACTATGTGGAGACCTAGGTATGGCTAACTGGGTACTGACTGGTCTCTGTTGTTTTTAGTAGATTCAGAACCTGCTCAGTCTGCACTTAAGTATAATTTATTCTTCTCAGATCTCTGCAAGTATTGACGGCTCAGCTATGTAAGGATTCCTGGCACACCACATGGTGAAGCCAACATGACACCAGCAGAATGTGCCTCATACAGTGGGCATGCCCTTAGGTGTAGCTAAGTAAATCCATGTCTACTCTTTCTCTAAAAAGAACACACCATTTTGCAGTCTGTCTCTTCTCTCTTCTGCTTCTCTGCTCCTGTACTCGCCTGGCAACTCTCCTCAATAAACTCTTGTGTGGCCCTGATACAGAGTGTGTGTGTGTGTGTGTGTGTATGTGTGTGTGTGTGTATGTGTGTGTGTGTGTGTGTGTGTGTGTTCTCACTCACAAAACCAACAGGCTAATTATAACTTTGTCAGCTTGGCAGAATCAGACAATCAGATCCTTCTGCAAGGTAATAGCCAGCTTTCAAACTCATTTTATAAAGCCTGAATAGTAAAACTGTTATGTCTTTTTGTAATTTGTATGAGCTTCAAGAATCATAAAATTTGGATCCATCTCACAGAGGTCAAAAGGATGCCAGAAAAGTGCAGCCCAAGTTTTTCCCACCTGTCTGTTCCTAAGGATGATACTTTTCTGTTTTGGAGATTCCTGCCCTTTCCAATTACTAAGAAAGTTTAAATTCTAACTTTTGTTCTTAGTTTTAATGTGTCTCAACAGATTTCCAGTTGGCTGGCATACACAATTTACTCCAAAGGAGTACTTGCTGAAAGCTTGTGTGAACCAGTCCAACAGACATGGGTTGTTTCCTTGTTGTGAAAGTTTCTGGCCCTGACTTTCCAGGCCTGGACCAGAGGTTTAGTCTCACTTTTGGCCTCGCTTTGCCTCAAATAATCACACACACATTTATATTATTTTACGCTGATTGACCTAGGGCCCAGGCATATAATTTGCTAGCTCCTTCATCTGAACTCGACCCATCTTGTTCAGTCATGTGGCTCGGTACCTTTTCTCAGAGCAGCATTTCAGCTTCTTTCCTCAGTGTCTGCTGTGTCTCCTCGTTGTGTCTCTGGCAGCTCTCTGGCATCTGTCTCTGCTCTGAGATATTGCCAAATTTTCTTAGCCTGGTAGCCCCACCTACACTTCCTGTTTGCCTTTGGCCAATCAGCTTTTATTAAACCCATAGACAGGACAAATATTTACATTACCAGCATAATCCCACTACATTTCCTGTCTCCACAACTGGGTCAGACAACTACATGCTTTTGACAGAAGCCCTATAGCCCAGCCCTTCACTAGCCTTTCAGCCTTTTGGGGCTCTGACAACAATGCCCCAGTGTCCTCTTGAAGCAGATGGAAGAGAAATGTCCACCCTATTCCCAGCCCATAAGAGGTTGAAATGCTAAGTTAAAAGGAAAACTTCTGGCATGGGAGACAAATCCAAAAGGTCTCTACAACCTAGAGTTTGGCTTTGCAAGTCAGTCTCCTATAGGATGTGGGACCCCAGAGGTCCCAGCTATTCCTGTCTCAAACTGTCCTGCCTTGAAAAGTTGGGAAAATGACTGACCCCTGGCTGCTCACATTGCTTACTCTGCTTATACAGCTGAGGAATCTAGCAAGTAAACAGCCTTGCAGTTGCATGCAGTTAGAGTGAGTGAAGAAAGCAGGACGGTGCTGGGATGATGTCTGCCTGGCATGCCAGAAGGTAGAACTGAGAGCCTGGACTGAGAAGCAAGCCAGGTCCATGCTGATCGACTCGCTGATTTGTTTTCCCGCCACTCTTTTTTTTTTTTTTTTTTTTTTTCTGGAGAGCCAGTACTGTGGAAATATTCTAGTTTGCAGAGACACAGCAGTCCCTCCCTTGATTAAAGATTAGCTAAATGTGTTAGCCCCTTTTTGATACAACTAGAGTACAAATGTGAAGGATCTGCCAGGATGAGAGAATGGCAGTGTTGATGTCTTGAGATAAAGTACAGACTCAGTCACAGGTGGTCAGCATCAGGTTCTCCCCCACCTCACTCCTACCTACCTCTGAGGGCCATGCCTAAGAGGGAGCCCTAGGTTCATTGTATAGTCACTATGACATCACTAAATCCAGTGAGACCTTGCAGATCAGTGTGGGCCTGCAAGTGTGCACACAAGAGCTGGTCCAAAGGAGGTGGAGTATGACAGTCCTCCAGATAGACAAGCCTTGACAGCTCTGAAATAGTTGGAACCAGGTGTGACTTCAGAAGCTCAGGGACTTGGTTGCTGCCTTCATAGAGCTAAGACTGTAATAGTGCTGGCAGGATAGAAGATAACTCTTTTTCTTGGCCATCACCCTTTGGTTCTGTGTCATAAATAGACTACTCCTGTGAATATATTGCAGAGACTCATGACTAAGACAGTAACCAAAAAGAAAATGGGGGAATGAACAGAGAAAACTTAGCTCAAGAAACCTCATTTTGTATTTTAGTAGCTATTATATAAATAGGTAAAATAAAGTTTGAGTTTCACATTTCTGGTGGGGATCTACCCAGTTCTGGGAGAACAGTCATGCCTGAACAGTACTGGAAAAAGAACATGTCCTAAAAGAATAGACCTAGCAGGGGGCCTCCCCATTTCTGAGAAAAGAATGGCTTCCTACCTGCCCAGTTCTGGGAGAAGAATAGATTCTTGTTTGCTCAGTTATGGGAAAAACCAGCCACCCTAGGTAGGCTCCAGGTGTGGTCCATTCAGGTGGGGTGCAAAGATACTCTGGGGCAGAAATATCTTAAGCAAGAGCCAGTCGGTAGCACATCAGCACCCTGTCTCCAAGCAAACACCTTTGTTGCAACTTTTGCCTATAAAAGATCCCTTATAAGCAAAGACACCAGCTACTTCTTGCTCTGTTATCACAGAAGCTTGAAGTATGCTCCCTGCCTGGCTTGTATTGTGCTGCCAATAAAACTTGCTCTTGCATTCCGGACATCTCTGGCTTTGGTGGTCTCTCTGGGAGTCAAGCTATGGGCATAACAAAGAGGGTGTCGAATTCCCCGGAACTGGAGTTATAGGCAGCCTGAATTGGGTCCTGAAAACTGAAGTTGGGTCCGCTGCAAGAGCAGTACGTTCTCTCTACTGCTCAGCCATCGCTCCAGACTCTTATCATCCTGTATCTTAAGCTGTCTCATCTTTACATCCCACATTCTCTCTTTTGAAAGGGTCATTGACTCATTTTCTGAACTTCATTTATGTCTTGGGAAAAGGTTGCATTTCTAGCCATTCTGGAATATAAAACAGTATGCACCTTTCTGCAATAAGACTGAAGGGGCCTGATGTAAAGATTTCCAGCACAGCATGTGGTAAAGTCAACATGGTGCTAGGAGAACTCCCGAGTTTGAAGGGCCACCCCTAGGTGTGGCTACATAAATCCAAGCCCACCCTTTCTCTTAAAAGGAGACACCATGTTGCAGTCTGTCTCTCCTCTTTTCTGCTTCTCTGCTCCTGTACTCGCCTGGCAACTCCCCTGAATAAACTCTTGTGTGGCCCTGATAGTGTGTTTGATCTCATGCTAAAACCAACACCTATTAGAGCCAGGATTTAGAGGGACATTTTCTTTCCTTTGCTTTAGCTGATTTGCTTTCCTTGGGATTTTCTGGTTATTGCTTTTTCTGGTTACTATTGTCTTGTTTGCATTACTTTCTTTTAATATAGTCAATTTTACTAATTCCTTAGTTTCATTCTTTTGAATTATCGATTAATTAAGCTGTAATTTTCCCTCTGGAGGCTTAGCTGCTATCTTAAATGTGCATTATGTGAGTTGATTAGCAGCTTTACTTTTGAAACCTCAAGTGCATTCTCAGTGACACACTTCCTCCAACAAGGCCACAACTTTTAATTCTTCGAATTCTTTCAAATAGTGCCAGCTCCTGCTGACTAATTATTCTTATGGGGCCCATTTTTATTCAAACCACCACAGTGGTCTCAGGAAGACCTATTTCTGCCTATTTTTGCTCCTTTAAAAACATGTTTGCAATGGAGTATTACTCCCCTGTGGAAAACAATGACATCATGAAATTTGCAGGCAAATAGATGGACATCACCTGAGTGATGTAACTCAGACTCAGAAAGACAAACATGGTATGTGCTCCCTCATAAGTGGACACTAGATGTAAAGCAAACAATACAGCAGACTACAACCCACAGCTCCAGAGAAACTAGCTAACAACGAGAACCCTGAGAGGGATGCATGGATGGCCCTGGGAAGGGAAAATAGATGAGATCTCCTGAGTAGACTAGGGGACAGGGAAGCAATAGAGGGGAGGGTGGGAGATGAGAACATGAGGGAATGGAACGGTCAAGCTGAGAGAGGGACAGAGTGGGGGAGCAATGAAAGAGACATCTTGGAAGAGGGAGAGATTATGAGGTTGGGGGAAACCCATCACTAGGGAAATTCCCAGGAACCCACAAAGGTAGAAGAGAGGGAGGAGAGATTCTATGAGCAAGTGGGAGGGGGGTCAAGATCATGATGGGGAAACCCACAGAGACAACTGAACCCAGCTAACGGAACTAGTGAACTTTAGACTGACAGCTGTGCAGCCTGCTTGGGACCAGACTAGGCCCTTTTCATACAGGAGACACTTGTTGTAACTTGGTCTGTTTGAGGGACCCCTGTTAGCATTCAGGCATCTGTGCTGGCCTACCCTTAGGGTCCTGACAGAATATGTCCTAAGCTGCAGCCACTAAGAGCACCTGTTGTGTGCATTTGTTAATCCCCCTATAAAAAGCAGGTCTTGCCCACTTTCTGTCTTTCTCTTCTCTTCACTCTCCTCAGGGATAGGTCTCTGCCCCTTTCTCTCCCCTGTCTTCAATTCCCACGTGAGTCCTATTGTGTGGTTTGACTCCTCTGAGCCACTTTAAAAATACATTTGGTTCCCTGACTCGGATAGGCTCTCCGGGCAGTCTGAGATGTGCCGGGACTCTGGAACCTGGTCTGCCATAGACAGCCCTACTTTCCTACCTAACGGACCGCTGGGACTCTCCATCCAACCATCAATGATTGGTAAGCACCCCCTTCTCTACTTCTGGCCATTCCCCAGAGTGAGGCTTCACTTCTTTTGCACAGTCTTTTCTCCAAATCCTGGTAGCAGGCGACTGTGTCTCCCTCGGGCTCTTAGCCCATCAGCCCCTGCTGTTTTGGATGACATCCAGTGCCTAAACAGCTGTGCCTCCTCATTGGTCTTTACTGAATCTCTGGTCCACTAGAGATTCCAGTCCTTGGATCCTATTTCTTTACCTCACTCATGGAGGTAAAGAAATAGGGTACTACTTACCTGCCTTTGCAGTCACATATCAATCCAAATGGCTACTTTCTGGCACCCTATATCCTAAGTGTATTTCATGGGACTTCTGCAAATTCTGCCAGCCATTCAGTAGATGAAAGGACTACCCTATTTTCAAGCTTTCTCCAAGCCCGCCCACCCCGTTCTTCCTTACTGTCCCCGGGCTCATCTCCTGCTAGCTATGTTAACACTTTCCCCTGTTCATTAAGTAAACTCTCAAATACGAAACAAAACAGAAACCAAAAATCTGGGATCTTATACAAATTCCACTGTTAGCTTGTGCATGGCCTGTTGCCAGGTCCCTTTACAAGCTTTGCGACATAGCACCCCTTAAAAGTGCGCACCAGGCACCTCAGTAATCAACCCCCTATGTCTCATGGTAAATCAGAAAAAGGGTGTCAGTGATGCTGTGGTGGTGGGCAAGGAGCAGGTGCTGTACGGTTTATGTGAAGATAGGACGGCTTTAGTACTGATAAGGAGAAAGTGATTTGATATGTATTAAAGAATTAAACATGTTCCAGATTCCTCTCTCTTGCTATGTTACTGTTCACAACCTTAACATTAATTGATGGAATTCTGATAAGCTACTAACCTAGCTCCAGCAGAGCACTCAACACTGTACTCTACCACTGTAGGCTCATAACCACCAGGTCAGGATTTTGGTTGCTTTCTTATCTGTCTAAAACTTATCTCTTTTTATAAACTCAAAGTTCTTGTGAACTCCAGGGAGTTGACTTGGATCCACCTGAACAGCATCTTTTCAGGTCCAAGCAGAGCCTGATAGTTCCACAAAGCCTGGGCAGTGAAGCGAAACAGCCAGCTACCCCAGGATGTGGCCAGCACCCTAGCTTTCTCAGCCCCCGCCCCAGGATGATCAATGCCCCCATGCCATCAGGAAGCAGTCTTGAGAACACAGTGCCCTCATCCCTGCCTCATCTGCGACCTCTTTGTCACTCCTCACCGTTTTTATGATAAACAAAGCCTGTCCTTAGGGTCCTGACAGGCAGGATAGATGCTCAGCAGCAGCCACTAAGAGCCCCCTATGAGCATCCCTTACAAAAGGCATGCCTTGCCCCTATCTCCCCCTCCCCTCCAGTACAGGTCTTTGCCTCTTTCTCTGCCCCTTCTTTCCCTCCCCTCAATAAACTTCCCACGTGGCCCTGTTATATACTTTGACTCCTTTGGGCCACTTTTAACATACAATAGCCCTTGGCAGAGGGATCAGGATCATCCATTACATACGGTGAGACACCTTGATCAGCCTTGATGCAGGGAGAGAGGCTTAGACCTGCCTTTAATGAATGTACTAGGATTTGCTGACTCCCCATGGGAGGCCGTACACTTTTGGAGGAGGGACGGGGGAGAGGGAGATCTGTGGTTAGTACGTAAAACAAATAAAAATGTTTCTTAAATAAAAAAAATAAACCTGTTTGACTAAAACCCACAACTAACATAAGCCTTCCTTGCATCATCTTGTTTTATACTTTCAATTTTTGTTTCCTGGTTTAAGTTACTAAACATGTTTTTCTCCCTTTCTAGAAAATGAGACCAGTGCAATCACCTTCAAATCTGAGGATCATTATCTTTAACCTTTGGATAGCATTTTAAAACTGTAGACATAAAGTGGTATATCTTCCTCCTCACTTCTAAGGCAATAAAGTTTACATGCATTTATTATTTTCTCCAACTCTCTACTAATTTATTTTTTAATCCAAAATGCTAATCTAACAAAAAGACCCACATTAACAAAATTAGAGAGCAGAAAAAATAAGAAGTTACCACAGAGTCCAATTTAAATGCAAAAATCATTAAGTAGGTATTTTGAAAATTTGTACTTAAAACAAGCTAGAAGACATTGACAAATTTCTAGACACAGCCTATCACAATTTAATCAAAGGATATAAACAAACAGATTTATCACAAGAAATCTGCTTGAAACAGTAATTTAAAAAAAAAAAGGCTCACAACAAGGAAAAGCCTAGAATTAAATGGATTCACTGCTGATTCTCCCAAACTTTTAAAGAAAGCAAACACCGATATTCTTCAACATATTCCACAGAACAGAAGGGAAAGAGGACTGGCAAACACGTTCTACAAAGCTAGCATTACTGTGATAGTGAAGTCAGATTAGTATAAGGTAGAAAGGAGGCGGGGGAGGGAGAGAAAACAGTTTTTCTGATGAACGTACAAAACAGTGCCTTTCTGACTTTCTGCCTTTAGCAAACTTGGAGGAACAGAGTTGGAACAGGGGATTACGCTTCACAACAGCCTCAGACAACAAACCTCACCTGAAAGATCACTACAATGCAAACTTTCCAGACAGAAAAAGCAAACAAAACAAAACAAGAGTTTTCTTTGTATTTCTTACATATTTTTTTGCCTGCATGCCAGAAAAGGGCCTTAGGTCCTATTCTAAATGGTTGTGAACCACTATATGGTTGCTGAGAATTGAACTCTGGACCTCTGGACAAGCAGCCAGTGACCTTCACTGCTGAGCCATCTCTCCAGCTAGAGTTTTCATCTTAAAGGAATAACAGAAGGTATTGTGGAGCCATTTTGAGTAACCATGGTCCAGGAATACAGATTTAGGTTACCCCAAACTCTGTGTTTCAATGGAAGCAGTCTCATCCATCCATCCATTGATAGACTTGTAGGCTGGTTCTGTTTTGAAGTCATTGTGAATTATCAGGTTGCCCCCACCTCCCTCATTCTCTTCTCTTGCTTTTTCCTGATATTTTCTCTGCTTCAAAAATGTCACTGTGACCATGGCCAGCCTGCTTCTTTGTCCCTCTGCTCTGGACTCCTTCAGATACCTCTGCTTGCTCTCCCTGATGTCTGTAATAACGCCCCCACCCCCAACCACAGAGCTATTATCCCAGTGGTTCTTTACTGTGCCGTCACTTCCATGAAGAAGTGCATCGATGAACAGGTGTGTAAACCTCTCTGTGGTTTGTTGGATTTTTCAGTTCTTTGAGAATATGTCCAAGAGAGCACACAGCTGTGTCATATGGTAGTTCTGTTTTCAGACTTGTCTGTTTGCTTGTTTAAGAAACCACCACAGCAATTTCCATAGCAGCTACACAAGTTTACATTCTCAACAGCAGTGAAAAGGTCCTTTTCCTCCACATCCTTGTCAGCTTTAGAAGTTATTTGTTTCCTTGACAGGTGGCAGCCGATCTGATTGAATTGAGCTGTCCTTCTGTTAATGACAGTCTTGGCTTTTTTTTTTTTCCCCATTGACAGTGGCAAACCTATAGGCAACATTATTCTAAATAGGGGAAAACTTTAGAGTATTTCCTCTAAAATCTGGAATGAGGCAAGGATGCCTGTTCCTTCTCCTATTATTCAATATAGCACTTGAAGTCTCAGAACAATAATACAAAAGACATAAATAAAATTCACACAACTAGGAAAGGAAGAAGTCAAATTGTCTTTATTCATAGACAATATAACCCTATAAAGACCCACAAAGACTCCACCAGAAAACTTAGCCCTCATAAAAAAAACATTGAGCAGAGTGGCAGGATATAAAATAAACATACAGAAGCCAGTAGCTTTCTTACATACCAATGACAACCTTGCCAAGAAAGAAATGGAGAAAGAAGAGTGGGTCCTAGTCACAATAGCTTCAGACAAACAACAAGGAACTCTAACCAAAGAGGTGAAAGACCAGAACGGTGCAAACTTTCAAGGCACCGAGAAAAGAAGTTCATGAAGACAGTAGAAGATGGAAAGATCTCCCAAGATGGGGAGAGTTAATGCTATGCAAATAACTATAGTACTAAAAGCAATCTACAAATTCAACATAATCCACATCAAAAAAAAAACCCCTCAAATTTGCACATCATCATCACAGAACTAGAAAACAAATTCTTAAAATTCATGAAATGAAAACAGGCATCCTAAGAGGGAAGGAAGGTATCTTAGATGGGGGAGGGAGAGAGAGAGTGATGGGAAAACATGTTCTAGAAAGCAGAACAGAGAACTGTCCAGAGAAGGACAGATTAAAAAGGGACGCAAAAGCAACAGAACAGGGCAATAGATGAGAACGAAGAGCATTGACAGGAATGTATGAAAATGTCATGACAAACCTCCATACACTGTATGCTAATGAGATTGAAATAGAAGTCACTGCACCTTGTATGCTAAGACATGTCTTGGGTGAGTTTTCTGTCTTCAGGATTAAACTACTCCACTCATTAGGGTGTCTTTTCCTACATCTCTCTAGCAGAACTAGGAGTGATAACGCCTGAGTTGTGGTGATTTATTGTGTATCAAAGGCTGCCAGAAGATGCGAGTTAGCCACAGAGGTCAGGCAATCCTAGCAATCTGGAGGTAGGGGCAGAGATTCATCTGGATCTCTGTGAGTTCAAGGCCAAACAGAGCCAGGCAGTGGTGCCACACACCTTTAATTCCCAGCTCTAGGGATCACATACCTTTAATCCTAGCACTAGGAAGGTTGTAACAGGAAGTGATATGGCTGTGCAAAAAAAGGAATATAAGGCTGGATGAGACAGGAGTTAAAGCCTCTTCTTGTGCATCCCTTCCATTTCAGCCTAGGCTTCCCTTTGCTTCCCCTGTTCACTCCTGGAGACAAGATCTACCCCCTTTAGCCAGGGGATTCAGTAGTGCTGAGACCTGGCTGTGGCTTGTTCCTTTGTCTCTCTGATCTTTCAGCTTTTCTCCAAATATCTGGCTCTGGGTTTGTATTAAAAGACTAGTTATGATTCATGCAACACTAGGTGGTTTTTTTTGTTTTTGTTTTTGTTTTCCACCTTATTGCACAGCCTGTTTAGGCTGTAGAGCAAGGAAGCCCTGGAATTAACCTGCAGTTTTCGCCAGGGAAGACAACAAGGCTCTTGTAAAATGAAAAGTAACTGTGAACATTCTCTGTCATCAATACCCCCTTCACACACTACCTCCCATCACCCCTCAGAGGAATTCAATTCTGCTTCTTGCATGTAGACCCAGTTCAGTCTACAAAAGTGTCTCAATCAAGTCTCAAAAGCTAAATATGAACAACTACAAAACTCTAAACACATGGAGTCTGAGGAGTTTTCCTCCAGGGCTTCCTGTCAGCAACAATCCTTTGACAGCATTTAGCATCTGTCAGTCCTGTTTCATGAGGCCCTCACCTCCACCTTTGCCCCAAAGCCTTGCTCTGTACAGCAGTCTACATGGGGCACAGTCTTATTTCTCAATCTCTCATGCCAGGACAATCACACAGCAGTCTAGAAGGCCAGTGTAAATAAAAGAAACAGACCATTTCCCCAGCTTTGAAAGTTTAAAAAAAAAAAAAAAAAAGTGACATCTTTAAACGAGTTGCTGTACTTTGCAGAAACTCTGTCCCTGTCCATCAAATCCAGATGCTGTCCAGTTCAATATGCGCCGGGGGTCTGGTACAAACTGGGTGTTCCTAGGTTAGTTACCCAAATTAGCCTTTTAAAAAAGCAGAAAAGGGGGTAGGGGAAGAATGGGACCCAAATCGGTTTTGGTCCGAGTGGTGGTTTTGGTTGTTGTTTGTTTTTAACACTAATATGGAAAGCCTGGGAGTCTGCCTTAGAGATCACTCACCATCCTGGAGCCAGGGACCCATGTAGCTGAGGATGTAGGTGGGGTCCAGAGTCTTCCTGACATAGTCTCTGAATGTTTGCAGATTCTGCCGCTGTTCGGCTGTCATTCTGTGGCTCCCCGCGAGCGATTAGCACCCTGGCTCCCCAAAAGCCACCCAGGATGAGCGCGATAGGGACTTTTCAAGCAGGCATCAGAGAGAAATGCCACCAGGGCTCGCGCCCGGAAATCGAAACTGCCTCGAGGCGCGGGGAGGGGGCAGGGATTCAGTTTCGATTTTGATCCAGAGAGTTAGTTCCCCAAAGCACCTTGGGAACTGCCTTGAAGTTTGTGCATTGCTTTTGGAGTGGTGCAGTTTATTTGATAAAGTGCACAACAGTTGAAGTATACAGGTCAATGAATTTTGAAAAATGGAGACAACCAGTTACCTTATCTGCCTGACTAGCTGTGTCCTGCAGTAACTTTTGTTTTAACTTTATTAGGAAACTATTGCCTCTTCTTGAAAGTGGCCACAACAGCTGGCATTCCCACTCATAGACTTAGTTAAAGAACTTAAGTTGACATGCATCTGCTGGGGACATATGGTCTTTTATTTCCTTCTTTCTTTCCTTTCTTTCTTACTGGAGCAAACTCATAATTACTGTAGTTTTATTTTTCTCGTATAACTAATGATTCTGAACACATCTGCATGTTTAGCTACCATATATTTTTTTCTTTTGTGAAACTATTATTACATGTGTATTAAACACAAAACACACACACACACACACACACACAAACACACACACCCAAATATCTTCCTGTTTGCAGCTGACCACTTCAATGTTCTTAAAGGTATTTTTTGACTATCATTAAATTTATATTAACAAAATAATTTATCAGAGTTCCCCCAAACCATTTATCAATTTTTGTTTCCTATAATAAATATTTGCCTCTCCCCAGGTATCATACTTAGGGTTTCCATGACTGGGATGAAATTTTATGCCATGACCAAAAAGCAAGTTGGGGAGAAAATGGTTTATTCAGCTTACATCTCCAAATCACTCTTCATCATCCAAAAAAGTCAGAACCAGAACTCAAACAGGGCAGAAACCCGGAGGCAGGAGCTGATACAGAGGTCATGGAGGGGAACTGCTTACTGGCTTGTTCAGCCTTTCTTGTTTTGTTTTGCTTTTCTGTTTTTTTTGAGACGGGGTCTCTCTGTGTAGCCCTGGCTGTCCTGGAACTTGCTCTGGAAACAAGGCTGGAAACATGAGCTGATGTTCCTGAGAATGACACCTTTGTCCACCACATGAGTGAACACAAACATACACCTGCACAACATAAATATGCATAAAACGAAAGGAGATATTCTATAGCTTTAGGGCATAGTGTTCAATAAGGTCAGCTATACCACTACCTTGGTTTATAATGTAGCCCACATACACCATAGTCTTAATAATACTATCTCCTGGCTGTATCAAATACAGAGAAAAGAATATTAAAATCTCCAACTCTAAGTACTGCTTTTCACATGTCCCTTCATTGGATTAGTATTTCACAAATATTGAAAATATTAGACACTTTGACATTTTGGACTTTTATCTAGTTCTAATAAATTATGCTTTATTCCATTTCAAAGGTTGAACATAAAAGTCTGCATCACATGAGCAGCCTTCTGTGCTTATGTTTTTGCATGCCATATCATTTTTCTCCCTGATTTGTTTCCATTTTCTACCAATATGTAGGTATATGTCTACTGTGTATATATGTAGTTGGACATGGCTTCTTACTCATTTTAACAATCTCTACCATTAAACTGGAACATTAAACCCAATTATATTAGCTTGTCAGTGGTGGTAAACACCTTTAATCTGGGGCTCAGAAAGCAAAAGTAGGCAGATTTCTGTGAGTTTGAGGACAGACTGGCTGATCTACAGAGTGAGTTCCAAGGAAATAAACCCAATTACATTTTGTGGTGGAATGTTCTCTGTATGATGTAAAATAAATAACTGTTTGGACCCATGCAGGGCACCATAGAAGTGGGTGGAGAATCAGAGGCAGGCAGGTAGGAAGAAGGGGTGGAGTTTACTAGTCGCCATCTGTCCCCCGAAGAAGAAGCATGTAGAAATTCAAGTGAGCCACGGGCTGCAAGCCACGTGGTGGATAGATTCATAGAAATGGGTTGATTTAAGAAGAAAGAGCTAGTTAGTAATGTGCTTATGGGCCAAACAGTGTTAAAGTATATAAGCGTGTGATTCATTTCTTTTGGGGGGCAGAAGCTGCGGGCGCACAGACCAGGCTCCACACCGCCGGCACCACACGTGTGCCAGTCACAAATCTCCGGACCCAAACAGGCCGGGAAAAACATACTAC
>PVIH01024260.1:0-23117 GCA_004025045.1 Sigmodon hispidus | reverse complement strand
TGTGTGTGTGTGTGTGTGTGTGTGTAATTTGTGTTCTTCACTATTCTCAGTGCTGTGACTAATCACCTGGCAAGAGCAATGGTTGGTTTCGACATATAGCTACAGGGTACAGCCCATCATAGCAGAAAGACTGTATAATAAGATAGCTGGTCATGCATCTGCCAACCAACAGGTAGAGAGAGGGGAATGATGGTGCTCAGCTGGCTTTCCCCTTTAAATTTAGTCAGGAGACACAATCCATGGTATAGGGCAACCAACATTCAAGGTAAATCTTCCATATTTTGCTAAATGTTTCTGAAAATATCTTCATAGAAAAAAATATAAGCATGTTGCCATGATGCTTTAAATATCATCAAATGAACAATGAATATTAACTATCACAGAATCCAAGGTTTCAAATATGCTAGGAAAATGCTGTGCTTCTATGCTACAATCAAAGCTACTTTCTGCCTCCATGAGATTTGCTTTCTCCAGAACACCTTTTAGTTGCAATGAGTTTTATAAAAATATACTTGGTTTAGTCAGAACTAGACGTAGTGAATATGTGGGTACTGTACTGTGGTGATATATTTTATACTTAATAAAATAATCCTGGCATATCCCAGGACAGAGCCATCTCTTCAGGCTATTTTTTGAGACAGTCCTGGCTGTCCTTGTACTTGCTTTGTTGATCGGGCTGGCTTTGAACTAACAGTTATCTTCCTGCCTCTACCTCTCTTGTGCTGGTACCAATGGTATGTGTTACCACTGCCTGGCTCATAGCTTATACAAAATCTCACACTGTATGCCTACATTCTTTCACTTCCAGGTTCAACTCTGCATTATATTCTAGAGTTATGATTAAAGATCTGAGCTACTACTGTTTGGTAGTTAGGCCTTGAACTCAGAGAAACACAGAAAGATAACTGTCTCTGGAATTATGGGATTAAAGAAGTAGGTCACCTCTCAGTCTTTCCTGTGCTGGGATTAAAGACATGAGTTAACATTCCCTTACCCTCCTGGCTTGACTATAGGTGGATCTGATCTCTGATATTCCAGAATGGTTTTATTTCTGCTCCTTACAACCACACCCTTATGTGCACAGTTGTCAAAGGTCTTGATTTTATTATTCCAACATGTGTTCAGTTAAAATTTGGTTACTGAGATATCAGAAGATCTACAAAACTCTGTAAAGTCAGGCTTTCAGGTAAGTCCCTCCTCTGATTTAATATCCCAAAGCCTCTGCCATGTGAGCAAGTAAGTTACTTCCTCCTGTAAAATGATTTAGATATGAGAATCTAATTTCTTAAAAGCTAACAAGCCAAAATTTATCAGGTGCTTATCACAGCTCAGTGCCTAAGCTTGAGGACTTACTGGAAAGTCTGTGTAACAGGATCTTTCAGTGTATTAACATATTTGTGGATCAGAAAACTGGGGTCATGGCTGAAAATGAAAGCAGCTTATAACCTACAAGACATCCACCTCTCCTGGCCTCTCTACACCAACTAGATTTTAGATCCCAAAGGTTTCACAACTATTACTGGACACCAAGTGCTCAAAACATGACCTGTTTTAACTCTTCAAAAACAACCCAACAATAACGTTGACCTGTTACTCTGCAATAACTTAGCAAACTGAATCTTTAAGTATCACCAAAGGAAGAAATTCCCAAGATCTACCCAGAAACCAGCACAGGTCTCTGCAAAGCTAATGATAGCTGCCACACACTTTCACACTAGAGGGTGCTAGTTTTATATGAGGATCTTGCCTTCTCTTTCACCTGCTTTGGATTTTGATGCAGAAATTTTTCTACATAGGACAATTTATTTTTTCTCTATTCTGGGTTTTTCATTTCTTTTTCTATGACAATAAAAAAAACAGCTTTGGATAAAGAGTTGATTTAACGACAAATTTTTATATTGTTTTTAGTCAATGACTGAATTTTTTGTTTTTATTTTTGTGGTCAGTCATAGTCTCAGACTTATAAATTCAGCTAGAATGAGACAGAACTGTAATTTTTTTCACTCTGTGTTCTAATTATTAGAATTACAGATATTTGCCTCCATGTACATGGCCCATCCAAAGATTGTGTATACTAGGCAATCAATCTTGCATGTGAACTATATCCCGATCTCTGTGTTTATACTTTCTGTTTTTTTTAAAGTAGAGCTTTCATCTGTATCTTAAGACGTTTAATATATACAAAACTACTAAGCTGTAAACTCACTTAAAATAACTTACTAAGTAGCACAGGGAAATGAACCAAAATTGAACAGTGAAAGAATGTTAATGCTCATGAAAAGTAATTTTGAAAGATATTATTGTAGCATAGATACCACATTATTTAACATATAAATATTACCATTGTTAATATCTCATTGATCAAGCTATGTAACATGGTGTAAGTTTTCTAACCAAGAATCAGTTAATATTTTTGAGAGATTCTCAGGTATCCCAGGGTGACATTGAACTCACAACATATTGCTGAAGATCATCTTGAATTTTGATTCTCTTGCTTTCTTGTTAAGAATTACATACATTGTATTAATCCATTCTTCAGTTGATAGGCATCTATGTTGTTTCCAGATTTTTGCTATTATTGAATAATGCTGCTATGAATATACTTGGGCTAATGCCTTTGGAGTGCGAATGTGCATCTTTAGGGTATATGCGCAATAGTGGTATTGCTGGATCCTGTGATACATCTACACAATGGAGTACTACTCAGCGGTAAGAAAAAATGATATGCTAAAATTAGCAGGCAAATGGGTGGATTTGGAGAATATCCTCCTGAGCGTGGTATCACAAACCTAGAAAGAGAAGAAGAAGATGTACGCATTCATTAGTGGACTTTAAACAAAAAGCAAAGCATTCCCAAGCTGCAAACCACAACCACTGAACAGTTTGGGATCTGAAACACCTCAGACCAGCACCTTGGAGCCCATTCCCTCCAGAGGAGGGCCTGACCCAGTATTGATGTTTGGATGAGGAAAGCATATCTGCATAGAAAGAATGCTGAACAGTGGTGGCACAAAATTTATTGAAGTGTCCGACTACAGTCTGATTTAATTTAATACACAGTATATAAGATACACTCTAGGCAAGTTCTATTTCCTCATCATAATGTTATTTATGTCTGGGTTAGGTGTTTCTCAGGGGGGAGTGGGCTCAGAAGTGCCAATCCACACATAGAAACACAGTCTGATCCTTTCCCTTGAGGCTCCACATACTGCCCATGTCAGTGGACAGTTGTCTATTTTTGGAGGGCTTAGTCCTTTCCAGGTGCTTCCCCAGTGGCTGTTCTTGATGCATTGAGCTCCCAAGAGCTCTAGGCAGCCATCACTGTGAGAATTTTTCTCATAAGTCCTATACCCTTACTCAAATAGCTTGGGGTGGATGCTGAGCTGATCCACCTTGGGACTTCTTGCTCTTTTGGAGGAGGGGATGGGGGATGGGGAGAAGGGAGGCTAAAGGTTGAGAGGGGAATGAAGGAGGAGCAAGGGGATACATGGATAAAAATACTTTATTTTAGAAATAAAGTAAAAATTTAAAAAACGATAAAAGAAAATAAGATGCAATCCATACCAACACTTCTTTTATGAGCAAAATCAGATAGTAGATATTCCTGAGATTTTGGGTAAAGGCAAAGTTTTCTTGTCTAAAAGAAAGAAATAATAAGTAACCAATTCTGATTTAGTCATAAATCAGTGCCTTATTTAGACGTCATCATGGAAATTGCCTCCTGTAGAAAACAGGAACAGAGACAGAGACCTATAGTCAGACATTACTTGGAGAGTCTAAATGGGGATAGAATTAATCAAATCTCTCTCCTCAGTGCTGAGGTCACTCCACAATAGAGAAGATAAAAAGAGTGTAAGAGCAAAAGGTGATGAAGGATATCAGAAAAACAAGGCCACTTTAATCAACAAAAGAAGGCACATGTGAACTCAGAAATTAAAGCAGCCTACATATAGCCTAAAGTGCCTACATGATTTTGCACCAGATATTCTGCATATATATTATAGATTTCATTTTATTTTTTGACATTTTAAATTAAAAGTTTTTTTACATACAAACCACAGTTTTCATTTTCTCTCCTCATCCCAATCAACCCCAGCTTTCCTTCACTCCATCCACCATCCACTTCTTAAAAAGGATAAAAACTCCCACGGGGATTCGACAATGTCTGACATATGAGGTTGTGGCAGGGCCAACTCATTCCTCACTGTATCAATGTTGAGCAAGGTAACCATCTATAGTGTTCCAAAAAGCCAGTTGATGCACTAGGGATAAATCCTGGTCCCAATGCTAGAGGTGTCACCAACTACTCAAGACAGATAACTGTTGTCCACATTCAGAGGACCTAGTTTGGTCCCATGCAGTTTCCACATCTATCATTCCAGAATCAGTCAGCTCTCAGTAGCTTGAGTCAGCTGTCTCTGTGGGTTTCCCCATCATGATCTTGACCCTGTTGCTCATATAAACTCTTCTTCTTTTCTTTGACTGTATTGGGAACTCAACCACAGAATTTAGCTGTGGATCTCTGCATCTCTTTTCATCAGTTTTTGGATGAAGGCTCTATAATAACAATTAGAGTCGTCATCAATTATGATTTTTACAGTACTATTGAGTATTACAATCAGTAAGTTTCTGACTATAGTGCTTGCCTTTTAGACTCTGTTTCTTTGGTTAGGTTACCTTGCCTCATTTTGATATCATGATATTTTATTAGCATATTATATTTTATGTTTTGATGTTTTGTTGTTATCTATTGTTTTTCTCTAATGAGAGAAAGAAAAATAATGATTCATAGGACAGAGAAGGTGGTAAGAAACTGGACAAAGGGGGCAATGGAGGCACTGGATGCAGGCGGCGCTAGGACTGCTGTACTGATCAGGCACCACCAGCCCCTTGCACTTGCTAAAGCACTCATGGTACACGGAGACACTGTGCCTACTTAGCTCCAGGCTCAAAGCCAGGCTGGCCGCCAGCTCCTTCTTGCAAGGCAGCTAGTAGGCGCCACCATAGAGCAGAGCATTGCAAAGGCGTTTGGCGTCCTTCTTGGTGATGAACCTGCAAGAGGGCACGGAGAAGTGCAGAATGTCCCTGACTTTGAGGATCGCCAGCTGGTAGGGGGTGCAGCAGGAGCAATTGATGTGCAGCTCATCGCATACTGAGTTGATCTGCTGCAATGAGAAGTCACACAGCACAGAGTTGAGGTTCTGCGGCAGGCACAGAGGCTTTTCACGTCCCACTACAAAACAAGAGATGGTCTCCCCTTCCAGCACGGTCTCACAGCGTTCACTGGAGCGATCCGAAGGCATGAAGAAGGGCCCGGGTAGTACGGGCAGCGGCAGTAGGATGGCAGGCAGGTGCAGTACGGGCCGCGGCTCCGCGGCAGTGGGCACCGTAGCCGGCACTGTGGTGGCACCTGCCTGCTTGGTGCTCTCCTTCTTGTAGACCTCCTGCGCCCAGCGCGCCAAGAAAGGGGCCAGGCTACCCAGCGAGCTCCTGGAGCTCAGGTGGAACTGCTCCAATGTCTTCTGCAGCCCTGGGTGCGGCTGGAAGCCACATCGGCTGGCCACTGCCGCTTCCATGGTGCGATCTGGCTCCCCGGGCCTCTCCCGCTACCCTGCGCCCAGGCACCCATGGCCTCTGCTGCAGCCTCGAGCACTTCGCCTACGACCCTGACCGCCGCCCCGACCGCCCCCAGTCGCCGGCTCACAGCCAATCAAGGCCCCGGCCTACGCCTCGCCCAGGGTAGCGAAGGCGGGTGGAGCACCCTAACCCTAACCCTAACCCTAACCTGGGCCCCCCGCGCGCCCCCTCCCTCCCCCCCGCGCGCTCCCCCGGCTCTAGGCGCGGGGCATGCCCTGGTGCGCGCCGCCAATGCCAACGCCAACACTCGCGGGCCCGGGGCTCCCGGGGGGCGAGCGGGCAGGTGTGGGCGCCACGAGACGCGAGTCGCCAGGGCGGCCAAGGCCGAAGGGCCCGGGAAGAGTAAGAGCGGGGTCTCGGGGCCCCTCGGGCCATTCTCGCGCGGCGCACAGCTGCTGCCCTGCTCCTCGCACTTCGAGGTGCCTGCTTTACTGGTCCCAGCGGTGCTGGCCAGCCCCTGACCGCCTGACCCCCTCTCCCCTCTCCCCCCGCGCCGCTGCCTGCTGGCTCCCAGCCGCCCGCCGGCCCACGCATGCGATTCCCGGGGCATCAGAGGCGCCTCTGGCCCGCGGCCTCAGAGCTAGGCTGTGGCACTGTGCTCGGGCGAAGGGCGCACATCTTTCAGGCAGCTGGCTCTGGCTCTGCCTGTACCTGCCACACAAGTTCGTGGTACACTCGCACAAGGCCCTGGAGAACCGTACCTGCCACTGGGGCTTCGACTCAGTCAACTGGCGGGACTACATCTTGCTGAGCCAGGACTACACAGGCTAGGAGGAGTAGGCCCGCCTTGGCCTCTGCCTGGACCACATGAAGGAGAAGTTCGACTATGCCAACAAGTACAAGCGAAGGGTGCTTCGGGTCTCAGAGCTCCCAGCTTCCATAAGACCCAAAGCAGAAAACACTTCCTCACAGTCCCCTGAGTCTTCTGAGAAGGACAAGCGGTCCACTTTTTTGTGGAACTTGGCTGGTTCCTACAATAAGAGCCTTGGCTGTGCTCGCCCTCGCCAGAGCCTTTCTGCTTTCCGGCCCTAGTCCCCTGCAGTGTCAGCAAGTAAGAAAGAGACCTCCCCACACCTCCCAGCCCTGATTCCAGACAGCTTTTATTCCTACAAGAGCTTTGAGACCGCTGTGGCTCCCAATGTGGCCCTAGCACCACCAACTCAGCAAAAGGTTGTGAATAGTCCACCATGCACCACCGTGGTCTCCCGGGCACCAGAACCACTTACCACTTGTATGCAGCCACGGAAGCAGAAGCTGACCATGGAAACACCAGGAGCCCCAGACATGCTGACATCTGTGGCTGCTCCAGAGGAAGACAAGGATTCTGAGTCTGAGGTGGAAGTTGAAAGCAGAGAGGAATTCACCTCCTCATTGTCTTTGCTATCCTCTCTGTCCTTTACCTCGTCCAGCTCTGCCAAGGACCTAAGCTCCCCAGGCATGCATGCCCCACCTGTGGTTGCCCCTGAGGCTGCAGCCCATGCTGATGCCCCAAGTGGGCTTGAGGTAGAGTTGGAGCATCTCCAGCAAGCCCTGGAGGGTGGCCTGGATACCTAGGAAGCCAAAGAGAAGTTCCTACATGAGGTGGTCAAAATGCGTGTGAAGCAAGAGGAGAAGCTGACAGCAGCCCTGCAGGCTAAGCACAGCCTGCACCAGGAGCTAGAATTCTTGTGTGTGGCCAAGAAGGAGAAATTTCAGGAAGCCACAGAAGCCATGCACATATTGAGAAAGGAGACTGAACAGCTCAGAGCTGAAAATAAGAAGATGAAAGAGGCCAATGAGTCTTGGGTGTTCCTGAAAGGAGAGCTGGAGCAGGCATGGCAGGTCCGGGTGTGTGGCAAGGGCTGTGAGGCCGGCTGCCTTTGTGCCAATTACTCAGCCCAGATTGAGAACCTGCAAGCGAAGCTGCAGCATGCAGAGGCGGACCAAGAGCAGCTTCGAGCTGACCTGCTGAGGGAACGCGAGGCCATTGAGCACCTGGAGAAGGTGGTAAAGGAGCTTCAGGAACAGCTGTGGCCTCAGCCTGGGCCTGAGAATGTGGGTGGTGAGGGCAGCGCTGAGCTTGATCCCAAACCTGGGTGGTGCCTGCCACTGCCACGTGGACCTCCATACCTGTGCAGAGGGTGGCGGGTAAGTGGCTCTGCAGGCCCAGCCCATGCCTCTGCAGCCACACAGCACAATGTCTCTACTGTGCCTATTACCAGCGAGTGTTTGTAACCACATACTTTTGGAATCCACCGCAAAATTTTCTACTGGCCAAGTTCAAGTGAGCAAGCCATGTCCCCCAGCTGCAGCCAGGGTTGAGACTGACTCTGGCTCGTAGCTGATCCTGCTTGCTAGAACATTCTAACATTTACACTTTTGTTATAAGCTATTTAAAACCAGTAAGAAGACTTGATATTCAGA
The DNA here is from genome assembly GCA_004025045.1 of Sigmodon hispidus. Lineage (NCBI taxonomy): Eukaryota > Metazoa > Chordata > Mammalia > Rodentia > Cricetidae > Sigmodon > Sigmodon hispidus. The sequence continues at coordinate 15,077 of PVIH01024260.1, read as the reverse complement.
AATTCAACATGTTTTTTTAATGACTAACTGTAAAAGGTCCCTACACGTGATGCCATCTGGACACACACTCTGGTTGGGGTGGCACCCACCCACCGCCGTCCTGGGAAGCCATCACTGCTCATCTGTGCCCGTGGCTACAAAAGGATAGCAAGGGTTTTCTTCAGAGTCTATTTTTTCAGCAACAAGGACCCCAGTCTTCCTGCTGCTGCCAGGAAGATCAGGGAAAGTGCCATGTGCAAGATGAGCCCCAACACTGCCCACATTACTGCCGCTGCCCCGCCCACCAACATCACCACTAACCCTGCACTGCAGGCACCAGGGAGCCTGAGCTACAGTATGTCAAGGCCCCTGATTGCCCCAACCCACCAACATCTGAGGGACTGACCTGTGTCAGGCAGTGGCCATGATCCAGTGTCATGTTGTGTAGTTCCCCATACATACCACCTACCCATATGCTGCTTGACCACAGCAACCCCTTTTCAATGCAGCAGACATCATTCCTTTCATCTTGGGACTGAGGCTGCAGCATTGGAACAAAAACAGAATTATATCACTTTTCCCCCCCCCTTTTTTTGTTCATTTAAACGTTTGTAGAACTGCACTTTGTCAGAACCCTCCCTTCTTGTTTTACTCCCCAGTTAACTGAGGTTTTTACTGACTTCTAGAGCAGTTCAAACCCTAAGTGCTCTAGTGCTTAGAAATTCCCACTGGTGCTTTGTTGAACAAGGGAATCACAAGAAAATGAAAATGCAGAGACGGAACTTGGGGGACGTTCTGTGCCTTCCAGCATCTTGTACAGCAAACCCTGACTTGTCTTTTTACCCCCAAAATATCATCTTGAGTAGCGATTGAATTGGCCACTGTCAAAATACATTACTTGCATTTATTCCAAATAATCTCGTTTACTCTTTAACTGTTTATGCAAATTGTATAAGGTTTCTTATGCCCAAGCTTGAAAAATGATTTCCCAGTAGACAAGAGGCCACCACGCATCCTCCAATTGTGTTTATTTACATGAGAAGATCACACAGAAGCCCTCTGCTCCAGTCTTAATAGGGCAGCTATGAGGTGAGGGGAGGTGGAAATGGCTTGTGCAGGTACAAACAACCTCAAGGACTATTGCCTGCAAATGGAGACTGCTAAACCCTGACATTCGGTGCTGAGGTCAGCTGCAGGGTTTTGCCCTTGGTTTACTGGGGGGGGGCTGGGCTGCTGTTAGGTCCCCCCTTCTGAAGTGCAATGCAAAGGGACATCATGTATACTCAGCGTTTATTTGGAGTTTTTTCTTTGGCTTTTTTTCCTCTCAGTTATGAAACATGTATGCATAGATTTCACATCTCCTTAGCTAGACCCACCCATGGGCATTATGACTGTGTCTCCTGAAGGGTCAGTTTTGTTATGAATCACGAAGAATGCTGTTTTCAGCCTTGTTTTTCTAGAGTTGTGTTTTTTCAGTCATTTCTTCAGGGAAAACTAAATGATTTAGTTGGAGCAAAAAAAAAAAAAAAAAAAAAAAAAAAAAAAAAAAAAAAAAAAAAAAAAAAAAAAAAAAAAAAAAAAAAAAAGAAACTGGACAAAGTACAGTAACTGGAAACTACTATAATATATCTTATGAGAAAAAAATCTGTTTTTAACAAAAGAAAAAATAAAAATTAAAAAGATACAATAGCATGTTAATTGTAGTTTCTCTGCAATGGGAATTACTTTGTCATTAACATTTAAATAAATAATATTTTTACAAAATTGTTTTCATACCATTAACCTTTACTCCAAATAAAAATATAAAATAAAATTAATTTTGATAGCCAAGAAGTAGAGCAAACTCATATGAAAATCTATTTACTACCATAGAAGCTTTCATAAAATATACAAATATAACAATAAATAAAAATCACATTAAATAACTAAATCCTATAAAGTAATAGTAGTCTTAGAAAACATCATAGGCTAGCAAATATAAATCATAGTCCTGAAAAAGGATTTTGTCTTTCAGAGTTGTTGGTCCGTATTTCCAAATAACATTCAAATACTGCAGACCATAGCAATCTATGGTTTATCCTAAATATTTTGAAAGTAAGTCTGTGTTGATAAAAACAATATGCATTAGAGTCAGGGAACATGAACATATTAAGCTGGTACTTATCTAGACACTTCATACACACTGAAATTCTAGGTGTTTACCATCCTGTCAAAGAGAAAAAAGAATTTTTAATTCTACATTTTTATGAACCATGAAATACAGTAATAGCTACCTTGACAATGAATGTTTTCTGGTACAATAATGATATAGATGTTAAAAGCATCACCAACTAGGCCATAATTTGATTTAAGACACACATCATAAATTGAAACCATAATTGCATCATGTTGAACAAAAAATTGGTAGCTAAATACTACTTGGTAATAGTTCCTATGGGAGAACAAATTATTATTTTACCAAATAGAGTTAATATCAAACTGAATACTAATGGTTTACAATTATGCCCACAGATCTCTAAACCCTCATCAGAACAATTTCTATTTGTAGTAGACAGTGAGTGACACAGAGACCCACAACTGGTCAATTTACAGAAAATAAGGAGCACTGGAAGATTGATCTCTAAATAAAACAAGTAAGAATAGCCATCTCCTAAGGTTCAGGGATCATTGGAGAACAGCTGGTTGGAGATACTGAAAGAGCCACAGGTGTTGAATGATTAAAGAAAATAATATCCTTCAGGTAAAGCAGGGAAGATACTCATATAAACACTTGTTTGTGACAGAATGCATAAGCCCCATTCAACCCCAGTCCAGACCAATCCATAGCATAAAGATGGGAGATAGAAATAACAACCTGTCCCTAGCATAGTAACTATTGACAATTGATAATCTGGGAGAACACCAGATTTCTTTAAGAGGTGTAGGTTTATCATACAGCAGTGAAAGGCATCATACTCAGGAAAACATAAGCAACACAACTTAGACCCAAAAAGTAGAGATGTAGGAGAAAATATGCAGTTGGGTAGAAAGAAAATGGGGATGGATCTGGGAGGAGTTGCAGAAGACATGGATATAGACAAAACTCACTGTAGGATATTCTCAAAGAACCAATAAAAATAACTAAAAGAACAAGAACATGCTTTGATATTTTGGGGAAAAGACATATAATTAAAAATCATTATGTAAAGTAAAATAAGCTATATCTAGAATTCCAATGCCACATATATCCAGTGTCTAAATTTAAAATTACATGTATGAATGCACATTTCTATAATTATATATTTTCAGATCATGTAATTAGGAAAGGAGCCAGGAAACAGAGAAGTAAACAGAAAACAATTAGTGGGATAAAATAGAAGTATGTAAAAGGAGAAAAAAGGGAAAATCTTATGTGAAATGGATAGGACAGCAAGTGTGGTAACAAATAAAAGTCAAGTGTATGGCTTCCTACAGATATGTAGGAAGATGCCACATTGAAACCCATTACTCTGTATGCTAACTAAAAAAATTCAAAAGTCTCAGTAACAACGCAAATGAACTAAGTCTTTCGGTTAAATCCATGAAGCAAAAGGAGGGGTTGAAGCTGTTCACAGAGCAGGACAGACTTGTGGGAAGTTACTCAGCCAGGCAGAGAATAAGCTCTTTTGAGAAGTGAAACTCAACCAGGATCCTAGAGCCCCATTTTTCAGGGTCTTTGACACACAAATGTATACTGGAATCTCATCTTGATGTAGATGAAAATGTTTAAGAAAACTCATATCTGAGCTGGCTGATGTGAAATGACTGGCACTGAATAGGGAGCACCAACAGTAAAAGGTCACAGTCATAGATTCAAATTCTCCCATCACAATGGCTGCCATTCAAAAAAGAACAGTAGACAATACTGGCCAGGATTTGAGGATATGAGTCATGTGTACTATGTTTGGGATGTAAACTTGTGCAACGACAATAAAAACCCCATGAAGGATCATCAGAAGACTAAAAATAGCATGACAAACTGATCTAGCTATAATACTCTAGGTCAGTCTATTGAAGAGATATTTGTTCATCCATATTTACTGTGGTGCTACATACAATAGTGAATACATGGTATTGGCCTAGATATTTAATAATGGTTAGAAAAGAAAATTTGTCATAAGTAATTTTATCCATGAATATAAACTAAAATTATATACTTGAAATCAAAGTGGATAAAACCATGTTTTTTTTTTTTTCTGTCATCTTCTCCACGTGTGATGTTACATGAAAACGGGCAGATTGACCATGAAGAAATTGAATTCAGTAATAAGCAAATATCACATTTCAGAACAAGGAGAAATTATTTTCTTTATTTTTTTTGAATTTCTTTATGCAATTTTTGATCATTTTCTTTTTTCTTCTCAAACTCTTTTAAGGTAATCTTTACCTCCCTACCCACTCAAATTTATATACAATCTCTTTTCCAAAAAATAATGAGAAAAAACAAAACAGCCACAAATCAAAACAAAGTAAAAAATAAAAAGAAGATAGACAAAAAGAGAAAAATACTTACCTACAACTTTGAAATTCACACACACTCAGACAGACACCCATACGTACACAACAAAAAATTATGGGAAGTAAATATTTGGTTGGATAATTAAACTTTGTGATGGGGGACTGACATGGAGTGTGGTGGATATGCCTGATACTTCTAACATGGCAAAGAACCTTAGAGTAGTTATGACATATTTCTTTGGGGCAATACTACTAGCGCATCACCAAATCTCATAACAGAAACTTCTTTTTGCAATAAGTAGGAATCATCAAAGTGATTCCCAACTGGGTAAGGTACAGAGAGTGAGAGACTTTGAAATACTTAGTACAAATATTTGTTTACTATTTTAAGTGAATGAAGACACAAAGACTGGTGGTATGGGATGGGATTTGGACATAGAAGGAAATTGGGGAGTGGAATGAATATGATTAAAATACTTTCTATAAAATTCTCAAGAAAACTGACAGAAACTAGGGAAATAAGGCATTATACAACATATGTAAATGTATTGAAACATTATATGCCATACCACTAACATGTGTAAATTGGCATTTTTGTTTAACAGGAAAAACAATGTAATGTAAAATTAAAATAGTGGAAATATGATTTTTAAACCTTAATTTTTTTTGTTGTTTGTTTTTTTGTTTTCAAAAGGAGGCATTGTTTACTTTAAGCAACAGTCCAGGACTGAGAAGTACAAGTTTCAAGGATGAGACCTTCTTCATGATCAAGCACCAGCATCATGCACATGGCATTGAGTTATTCCATTAAGATGTCCCTGTGTGACCCAGCCTACAGCCCCACTCTGGGGCTGCCTGTGTGCTGCACCTTGCAATTACAGGCAGCTTGATCGTACACCTGAAATCTTCCTCTGCACCTGGGTGGTTCTGCCCAGCAGCTGGCTGACCAGTCACAGTGGTCCTGGCTTCCTTCCTTTTGCAGGTAGTAGGGTGTGAGATGCACCAGCCCTTATTATTCCACATAGCACAAGGAAGGTGCACTTAGCAAAGGATGCTGTGATGGTAAGGCAACACCAAGGAGCATGCTGTATCAGACAACTGGTACATGGGCTGCAGGGCAGCACTTGCGGCTACTGTCTGTCCCACCACAGTAAGCAAAGTACAACATCAAAACCCTGGTACAAAAGAATCTCTAACAACATCAGGAACCAGATCATTAGTTCTTAAAAACAGTCTACTACTCTAGTCTACTACTAGAAAACACTCATGCCATGGCCCACAGACTCAAAAATCAGACAGAAGAAAAAGAAATAGAGAAAGTGGAGGAAAAAGACAGCGGTACACAAAGTGCTTCTCTTTTAATGAAACAAATGCAAAAGATGTACAGTCAGTCTCACGTTGTGCAGTTCACAAGCATGGAAAAACAAACAAACAGAAGGACAGAGTTCCAACAGAAGAAGCTAACCCAAGACCAGGCTGGACTTGGCGCCAGGAGGGTTTCTCCTGGATGGCACTGGGGTCGGGGCCACTGAGCTGGGCACAGGAGCAGCGGGCACAGGCTTTTCTTCAATCTGCCCCAGGTTGGAAGTCTGTGTCCACATTTTCATGCATATCACCTTCTCCCTTGTGGTCTAAAAAGTCCCCAGAGCTTGTTTCAGAAGAGTTACTTCTCTGTGCTCCAGGTGACTCTGAATCTTCCCTGCTAGACTTGGCACCTGCTGACTTTGCCCAAGACGGAGGGAGGGTTTTCTTCAGGTGTTCCAAAGAAGATACAGGCCATCTTGTTCTTCCTCACAGGTTGTTCGAATGGCTCATCAAAGCCTAGTGAAAAATTGGACCCGCCACCTGGAGGCCTCAAAACCCTGGAGCTGTTCCTGCTGTTGGGGCCCACACCCTTGAAGGTCGTGGTAGTGGTCATGGCACCAAGGGGCGAGGTAGACTGGCGCAGGGAGAACGCCGAGGGCACTGGGATCAACCAGCTCAGACAGTCTGCAACCAAGAGCAGCCACGCGCTCCGCGAGCCTCTGCCCTTAATTTAATTTTTTTTCAAGGACTTAATGAATAACTTATTTTTTACCCTTCCTCTATCCCTCCTTTGTTTCTCCAATTTGCCTTCCAAATTCATAGAATCTATAACTATTATTGTCCCATACACACAATGTTAAATAAATTTTGTGCCCCTCAGGTCAGGTGCCAGATTCAAAGGCTGGAAATTTTCTAAGAGGCACCTGAACGGAAAATGAGAGGTTATGGTATACACCCTTCCTAGGGATGAAAGAGAGAAATGTCATTGCAACCTGTAATCAAAGATATCCCCAGGATTCAGGAGGACCAATTTAGGAGCAAGCCATTCAGTTGATTATTACTATACTCAAGGATGGTCAGAGAAATAGCCTGGGTAGGTTAGAGGACGTGGTACTTTTATAAAGGCCAGAAGGAAAGACAAAAATTGAGCTCTGTAGGATATTCTCATCTACAGGAAAGTGGTTGCATATATCACAAGGCCTACAAGAACTGTGAGATTATGAACAGCTACATAGGGAAGATGGGAGAATTGGGCACAAAATGGTAAAATTGGCCAGGTGTGCCTAAGCAAAATTCAGGCTTGCAGCTCTAACAATGGTGAGATGGAGGCAGGAAAAGAGAACAAGCTATAGTCTGAAAGATCATGTGAGAGTACCTCCAACTCCAGGAGTACAAGATGATAGCCAGACACTCAATAGCCAATTTCTTGAACTCACAGAAACATTTAAACTCATTAAAGGAAATGCTTAACTAATTGCTGCTGGTGGATAAGGCACTGGGCAATCAGTGACCTAAAATGTAAGTCTCTTATGGGTGGATGGGAGATGTGGAATAGGTTGGTTCAGGCCAGTGTGGTTTTGAATATGAGGAGGAACAGAGGTCCCAGGAGGGTCTATCTAAGTGTCTGACCTAAAAGTTATCACGGTAAAAACCTGCCGTGAGATATCTTTTAAATGGGGTTTATTTTGTGAAAATCACTTACAAAACAGAGACGGTTTTAAGAGAAAATGAAAGGATAAGGTTGCAGCGCACCTGAGCATTTCTAAGGAAAACTCCTCATCCCCACACCGTATGTCCGAACTCCCACGACACTGGCCCGAACTGCACAACTTGTCGGGAACTCTCGAGAGAGAATGCCAGCTTCCTGTCCTGGTCCTCTCCCTCAAAGGTCTACTTCCGGAATCCTTTCCAGTTAACCACGCCCCACTCATCTCCAGTCCTCTAATGCGATTGTTCACATATATAGTTCCTGATTTCCCACTACAAAAGTAAATGGTGTGGCTCAGATAAAAAGATATTCAGACAATCAGGATCCATGGAATACCACAAAGTCACTGTCCATAGAGCAGATTGTGGCTCTGCTATAAACAAAGGTTTCTGGATATAAGTGTAACAATTATGCTCCAGCAGGAGAGTTTTCCCACTATAGTTGTTACAGCTCTGCTCTGATCCTCTTCTCTCCATGTGAAATGTGACAGTTCTGCTCAAGTCCATTGAAGTGTTACTGCTATCAACCACTCACAGAAAGTTTTTCTAGCACGCTTCTATTTATTTTATTTATTTATAAGTAAAATCTCATTTTTTTATCCATGTTCCCCTTGTTCAAACTCCCTTCCCCCTCCCACAACTCCCTGTCACTCTCTCTTCTCCCCATCTCCTCATCTCCTTCCCAGCAAAGGCAAGAGGTTGACCAATTTATTTCAGTGTGTTTCAGCCATTCAAAATTCTTCTGTGAGAATTCCCTTTTTAAATCTTTACCCCATTTTTAAATTGGATTATTTCGCTTTGCCTCTAGTTTCTTGAGTTTTCTATATATCTTAGAGATCAGTGCTCTGTCAGATGTAGGGTTGATGAAGACCGTTTCCCATTTTGTAGGCTGTTGTTTAGACTTATTGATGGTGTCCTTTGCCTTAGAAGAGCTTTTAAGTTTCAGGAGAATCCATTTATCAATTGTCATTCTTACTGTCTATGCTATTGTATATGTAGGAAGTTGTTCTGTGTGCCAGTACGTTCAATGATATTTTCCTCTTTTTTCTATTAAGTATAGTGTAGCTGGGTTTATGTTGAGGTCTTTGATCTACTTGATCTTGAGTTCTGTGCAGGGTGATAGATATGGGTCTATTTGCATTTTTCTACATTATCACCACTCAGTTATTCTAGCACCATTTGTTGAAGACACTATTTTTTTATTGTATATTTTTGGCCTCATTGTCAAAAATCAGCTGTGTGGATTAAGGTTGAGTTCTTTGATTCATTTCCATTGATCACAAGTCTGTTTTGGTGCCATTACTATAGCTTTGTAGGATAGCTTGATGGAGTGGTGATACCTCATTAAGTTATATTATTTACCAGGATTTTTTTGGTACTTCTGAGTATCTTGTTATTTCATATGAAGTTGAGTATTGTTCTTGCAAGGTCTGTGAAGAATTGTATTGGTATTTTGATGGGGAATAATATTGAATTTGTAGATTGCTTTTGGCAAGATTGTCATTTTCACTATGTTGATCTTACCTATCCAGGAGCATGTAATATTTTTTCAGTTTCTAATATCTTGTTCAAGTTCCTTTTTCAATGACTTGAAGTTCTTCTCATACATGTCTATATCATCTTTGGATAGAATTACCCTAAGATATTTAATGATATTTGTAGCTATTTTAAAGAATGATGTCTCCTTGATTTATTTTTCAACATTTTTTCATTTATGTATAGGGGAGCTATTGATTTTTTTGAGTTACTCTTGTACCCTGATACATTGCTGAGGGTATTTATCAGTTACAGGAGTTCATAGGTAGAATCTGTGGGGTCACTTATATATATGATCATATAATCTCAAAGAATAATGGTTTGAAATTTTTCTTTCCTATTTGTATCTCACTAATCTCTTTTTTGTTTTCTTATTGAATTATCTAAAATTTTGAGAACTATATTGAATAGATCTGAAAAAAGAGAACAGCCTTGTCTTGTTTCAGATTTTAGTGGGATTGCTTTGAGTTTCTATTTAGTTTTATTGTTTGCTGAATGCCTGTTTTATATTACTTTTATTATGCTTAGGCATATTCTCTGTATTCTTGATCTCTCCAGGACTTTTATTATGAAGGCATGATGGAATTTATCAAAGGCTTTTTCAGCATCTAATGAGATTATCATGTCACTTTTTTTTCTTTCAGGTTGCTTATATGATGAATGACATTGACAGTTTTTGTATCCTAATCCATCCCTGCGTCTTGAAAAAGGGAAGGATGGTAGGGTTAGAAAGAAGCCTGGTGCTAAAAAAGTATCCAAGGACCTACAAGATATCCATGGCTAGATCTACAAACAATACAGGGAAGGGTGCCTAAACAGAAGTTCCCCTTAATTAAATGAATATCCACCTTAATTGTCATTATAAAACATTCCTCCAACAATTTTAAGCTGAAGCCAAAATCCAAAGCTAAACACCTTGTCAAATTCCCAGTTCAGCTGAAGAAAGAGATAGCAGAGAGAGTGAGCAAATGGATCAGAACCATGGGGAGGAGACCCACATAAATGGCTGACTTGAACTACTGGGAGCTCAAGAACACTCAAATGACACCTGAGAGACCTTCATAGAGTGGAACTAAACCCTCTAAATGTAGAAGACAGTCAAATGGGGTGGGAAGTTTGTGGAACACTTTGATGTAGAATCAGAGCATATTCCTGGTGCATGAATTGACATGTTGGAGCCCATTTCCTACATATGAATATCGAATTCATCCTTGATCCTGAGATAAGGGATTCAGACCTTCCTCAACTGGACATGCCAGACCTACCTGACTCACCTTGGGATTCTTGCCTTTCCTTGGGTAAGGGATGCAGGGATAGGATAGGAAGAGTCAGAGAGAGTGCAGGGAGGAGGGAAGGGAGAGTAGCAGTGGTAGATATGGAAAAATATTATTAAATAAAAACATCAGTTCTTTTTTGGAATTGATCTCAGTTGGAGGCAAGAGATTAGTAGTATAATGTTTCCTTTGTAATAATGATGTTCTGAGCAGACTCTCTAAATCAATGTAAAAGAAAAACACGTGACATGGGCAGCTTGCACTTGTAAAACTGTGCAGGAAGATTCCTGGAGATTTCTGGTCAGCCATCCTACCCTATTTGAGAATTTCCAGGCTAGTGACAAACATTTCACAAAACAAAACAACAATAAAAGTGTAGGTGGCTAATAAACAATGAACCTTAAAATGCCCTCTGACATACATACATAGACTTGTACATACATACATACATATATATTCATTATATATATATATATATACATATATACATAAAGATATGTACCCATACAGTTTTGCATATATAAACATATGAATACATACACAGAATGTATAATAACTTCTTTCTTCATAATTTGCATGCATTCTGTTCAACTAGATATTGAACTGGTAGTCATCAAAAAATGTGATCTTTTATTGACATAAATTTATGCCCACAAGAATCAATCTTACTTTAAAATACAAACTTAGATATTCCTTTAATATCATGATTACTTTTGTATGAAAAACAGTTGTTACTAATGCTAGGAGGTGCAGTAGAGGTGTATCTGAAAAAATATTGAGGTGAAATGTGAGAAGAGGATATGGTCAAAATAGAATGTGAGCATATCTGAAATTCTTAAATTTATTAAAATATTTTTATATTGCAAAATTAAAAAAACTGCTGTTAAACATCTCATGGTGAGATACTACATTGAGTAATGCATATACAAGACACTTAATCACTATGAACTTGGGACATTGACACTATGATTGTATAATACAAGAATTGCTTTTGGTGTTTGATGGTATGTACACAACAGTGTGAATATACAGAAGTCCCTAGGGTTGGTATTGTAATTGTTTGAATTTTATGTGATGTGTCAGTATAACTATTACAAAAGTTATATCACAATATTTCTTCCCCTGTGCCCAGTTTTCAAAAACTCTAAACCCTCTGGTGTGCCACTAGACTGTATGGAAACTTTGTTTGCAATGATTCACTCCTATTTAAAACACAAATTCCTCAGGCTTGCCCCTAGGCTTTAGCCTCCTGAGATGATTATATCTATTTCTTCCGCTGAAAGAAATGTCTCATTCTCACTCATTCAAGAATCATTTAATAGCCTGGAAGACATTTTTTGAAAGTAGTATATAAATAATGAAGTAAAACATACATTTTTCTTTCCCTGCCCAAAGGAAATTTCTCTACTTTGAGTTTGTTTAGCACCTTAGAAGGACATGATAAGCCTTTGTATATTTAGCACACATAATAATGTTTTATCTCCCATGGAAAGGTCTAGCTATTATGCAGAGTGGCATATGGAACAGAGACTCCACCAATGAATAAAAGCATATATGTATGAATTTTATATGCAGGTTAAGAAGTGATGTGGGATGTCTTTATGCTGTAAATAAAGGACTGCTTTGGTCTATGTCAGGCATCTCAGAAGTAGGTGGAGAAATCGGGCATAGATAGGGGAGGAGGAGAATAAAAGAGAGACATGATGTAGTTGTCCATGAAGCAAGAGGTAACAAATAGATGAGCCATGGGCTACCTAGCATGACATATTAACAGAAATAGGTTGTATTAAGATGCAAGAGCTAGCTAACAATATGCCTAAAACAGACCAAAGAACATAAAATTGAGCTTTGTGTGATTCTTTGAGCTAGTCAGTCTGGGACTACAGGTCTCTGTGCCTGGACCACCAGCTGGATGGACCAGCAACTTCATTCTACAGAGAAGTAGACAACTAACAAAAATCAAAAAATTATAAAATATGAAGTGAAATACATTTGACAAATCCATCCATTTCTCAACATCTTCATTTTTGAAGTGAGTTACCTTTGAGTGTGAGTTTTGTGTCTAGCCTTGGATTACATTACATCAAAATAAAGATGTGATTTTAATATCAATGAAGAAATGCTAATGTACATTTGAATCAATACTGAATTGCAATAGTAACAGAAATTACACAAAAGCCAAAAATGTTTAACCGTCATTATTATGTATTGTGTAATATTTTGATTATGTTCTGAGGAATATATCTTGCTTTGAGTCAGAGATAGAGTTAGCTACTTGCCTAACAAAATTAACCATAGTATTTTTGAAAGACAAAGACAGAAAAGGAAGTAGTAAGTCAGGTGAGAGAGGGATCTTGTTCTCTGAATGAAGGGAAGGAGCCTAGTGATTTCTCTGTTTCTCTGATCATTCTGGCTCTTATCCCATTACTTCACTCCTGAATTTGTGTTGATAAAAAATAGTGAAAGTAATGCTTCTCTTTTGTCTATGACATTCTAGTAAGATGAGAAGCAGAAATTCTGAATGGAGAAGATAATCTTTTACATTTATAGCTTTTAGACACATGAAATCATTGGAGCCCAATCCTAAAGGGAATGTTGGGGAAATGATAAGGGAAGAGGACAGGGAAAAGCACAAAAGCTGCCTCTCAGGAAGCCTATCACTTCAGATTAACATATTTTATGGTTAAAATCTAAATTCATAATCCTCTAATTCCCAAGAAGTTTTGTATAACTTATTACTAAATTTCCCAGAAATCATGTGTTGAAAACAATCTGGTAACAATATCAAAATTTTACAGTTTATTCAAATTCAGAGGATATTATCTTAATTTTATGTTTTACTTTAATTTCAAAGCTAGACAAATGAGTGTGATTATCAGTTCAACCATTTGTAATGTGTTTCCTGGAGTAACTTTTCTAACTATTTGTGCTTCAATTTGGACACCTGAAAAGAGTGGTAAAACTCATGCCTCTAAAATGGATTGTTTGTGGGCATGGGTTAGTAAACATATATGCAAATGTCATAGGAATAGACTATAAGGAACTTGAGGAAGTGTGATACAATATCATGGAAGTGATTATTTGTCTCTCCGATGGTACAAATATCTATATCTTGTCAAGGACAGCCTTAAAGAAGCTAATATGTCTGCACTGAATGTGATAGCTTTTATATGGTCTTCTTATTGAAAAATGTTTTAGAATGCCTGGAAACTCCCTCAGCACATATAACATATTTATTGTCCAAACTACAGTACATACTTTACAGTCAGGGTAGACACCCAAACCTGAACCAGACTCTGCTCCACTTCTATTGGATTCTGGATTGACAATGCTTTGGTTTCTGAAGCCCTCAGCTGTTCCATGGGTGAAAGAGTGTCTTTACTCAGTTTTCTTCTCTTAACTGTACCCAGGCTTCACTACTACAACTCATTCATGTAATAAAAGGTGAATGAGGAAGAGCCTCAGTGTGCACCAATCAACCAAGGAATTAATATAAGACAGAAATTGAAGTAGATTTAGATCTATTTTATCTATCAAAGATTGCATTTTGACTTATGCAAATGTATGTGTTTGATATACCCTGTGCGTGCTTACAGAGGATGAAACAAATTACATCTATTGCAACTGGAGTTAAAAGTGGTTATGAGCTGACTGACATAGTACTGTGGGCTAAATGCAGGTCCTGTGTAAGAAAATCAAGGGCTAATAAATTCAAAACCATACCTTAGACTTTAGCAAGTTTAAGGCTTGCTATCCTTTCTTTCTAACAACTATTGCTATAATTAATATACTAATAAACACAATGAAAAAGCATCAGATTAAATAACTTTTCTTATTATGATTTTGTTTAGAAATCCAAGGATCATTAATTTTACATTCCATTTGCATACACCAGGCAATACAGTCAAAGTATCCCACAGAGAAGACAGGAGACAAACTGATAACCAGGGAGACCCAAGCATCTGCAGAAAGAGGATAGATGTTATCTTTAAAAGAGGAATCTAGGATGGATTACCTGAATTGTCAACTGGAGCACATATTTGGAAATGCCTCAGAGGGCATTTGCAGAAAGGAATAAGAGAGAAGAATGACTAGGGATTGGGCAATACCACCTCATGGCTGGAATCTCAGACTCAATAAAAAAACAAAAGAATAGAAAGCCAGTTGACTGATCTCTTGCATTCCCCTCTTCTGCTTCTGATCTGTTGAGATGTGGGCTGCTACCCACTACATGTTTTTGCCAGCATGATGTGCTATGTTCATTTAGCCTGAGCCAAAATCAACCATTTCTCCTAGCACTGTTTTTGTAGAAATCAGAAAAGCAGGACATTAGCTGTCAAATACTATTTGCTATATGTGACATGGAGCTATACCTTTGTAAGACTTTACCAGTGATATACAAATGATGTCATAATATAGATGGTGGGAAATCCCACTAGGTTTCTATAGTGGTGTTAAAGAGAATGGTACAGTATGGGCTTGTATATTTGAATATCAGACGTCCAGTTGTTGAAACCATTTTAGAGGGATAAAAGTGTGACCTGGATAGAGTAGGCAAATGACAGGTTTGAGTTTTGAGTTTGCAAAAGATTGGTGCTATACCTAGTGTCATTCACTCTTCCAAAGTGAGGTCTCAGCTGCTGCTCTAAAACCATGACTGACTGCCTATCTTCTTGATGTCATGCTCCCAACTCTGTTAGTCATTGGCAGTAACACTCTGTAACTGTAAACTCCAACTAAACAATTTTATATAAGTTGCCTCGGCCATGGTGTCTTATTACAGTAATAGAAAAGTAATTA
>PVIH01024259.1:0-23122 GCA_004025045.1 Sigmodon hispidus | reverse complement strand
GGAGTATTACTCTACTCAATGGTTAAACACACACACACACACACACACACACACACACACACACACACACACAATGGCATCATGAAATTTGTAGGCAAATGGATGGAACTAGAAAACAATTACTCTGAGTGAGGTAACCCAGACCCAGAAAGAAAAACACGGCATGTACTCACTCATAAGTGGCTAGTAATTACATAACAGAAAATGGACAGGCTAGATTCCACAACTCCAGAGAAGATAGGGAGGGAGGAGGACCTGAAGAGGAATACACATGCCCAGTTTTTAGGTGGAGCTTCATATACACCAGCCAAGTACTCCCCCAGGGAAACACCATCCCCAGCCCCAGTCTGCCAGGTTATTAACAACCCTTGAATGAAAAGTCTGTAAAGACACTGTGAACTAAAGTTCACAGAAGAAAGTCCATGCCTGCACTGAAAATCAGAATTTCCTGAGTTAGAATGTTGTGTGTCCAGAGCAAAATTTATCTTGAGCCATTGCTAATGACCTTAACAGTCACTTATTAGCTACTTGCAGTTAAGAGTAAGTAACTTATTACCTACTTTCTGTGCTTGATGTAACATCATTTTGACAGTAAAATCTTTGGACTATTTTCTTAGCAGACTGCTAGCTTTCATCAATCTCAAAACTAATACCATCATTAATGTCTAAACCCTATAACAAAGATGTGTCCTCTTTGCTTTTACCCATCTTACTGCTGTCCCCACCAAAGCATTTGGTATACAGTAAATTGTGACTTTCTTTTTTTGTTCTGTGACTGTGGAAGTTCATATATCTATTTCTGCCAGCTGCAACTTAGTCCTTTCTCCAGGCCATAGTCCATTGTATTCCGCTCACAGTAAACTCTCTCTTAACTCGCTTGAGGGGATAACAATGTTTCAAATCAACAGTTTTGACATCTGGGGACCGGCCAACAAAAGGCCACCTGCTGCCCTCTGCGGATTACTGATAGTGGGTGTGGAACTTCAGAGCTACATGGCTATGCCTTGTTATGAACATGTACACCCAGGCAGGCATTCTGGGGAGGCCTCCATCATGATTTTCAGAAACATCAGCAAATCCTAGTGCAGAACACAGCAATGTGGGGGTCATGTGAGTGTAGAAGGCATAGAAATGTAGAGAACATGGCAGTTTATGGACAAACTTTGGAAGCTCGGGGTGTGGAGGAGAGTGAGTCTGGCTGTGACAGAAGATCAAAGATCTGTTGTCCCTCCTATTCAAAATAGAAAACTAGTCATCAGTATTGGTGGCCCATGCCTGGAGTTCTAGCACTCCAAAGGCTAAGGCAGTAGAATTGTTCAGGCTAAGGATTGCCTAGGCTACATGAGATCTTACCTAGAAAAAGGAGTGTGCACAATGTGCACATGGGCACACACACACACAAACACACACACACACTTGAAAATGTTTGCTAAATGGCTGCCTACCGTTGCTTCTGTTCTGTTTGGCTATACTTAGCCTTGGGAGAAGGGGGAAATAGCCACAAAAGAGAAGTATTTTCAGTCATTTTAATAAGTGAATGAAAATCATTATTTTTCGTGCTTTTATTTTTTCTTAATTGTAATGGGATTATGCTGGTAATGTTGTAAATATTTGTCCCGCCTATGGGTTTAATAAAAAACTGATTGGCCAAAGACAAACAGGTAGTGTGGGTGGGGCTACCAGGCTAAGAAAATTCAAGGAACATTTTAGAGCAGATACAGATGCCAGACCCAGATGCCAGAGTCACTGGAGCTGCCAGGAGACGCAGAGAAAATGCTGTTCTGAGAAAAGGTACCGAGCCACATGGCTGAACAAGATGGGTTGAATTCAGATGAAGGAGCTAGCAAGTTATATACCTGGGCCCTAGGTCAATCAGCGTAAAAACAATATAAGCCTGTGTGTGATTATTTGAGGCTAAGGGAAGCTGAGACTGAGACTAAACCTTTGGTCCAGGCCTGGAAAGTCCGAGCCAGAACCATTTACAACACTTAATATTTTTAAGTTTTAATTAAAATATAGTTACATAATCTTCCCTTCTCTTTCCTTCCTCCAACCCCTCAGTGTACTTCCTCCCCAAATTTCTAGCCCCCTCTCTGATTTTATATATGTATGTGTATGTATACAAATACAACCTTCTGCTTTAGTCTAATGTTGCTTGTATGTATGTGATTACTTTAGGGCTGACAACTTGATACTGTTCATCCCTGGAGCTCATCCCTGGGGACACCTAATTCTAATTCTCCTTTTTGCAGTCTTTACTTACCTGTACTAGGGCTGAGGTCACATTAGACTTATCCCATCCCCCTTCGTATGGCCACTGGTGGTGTCATTGTTGAGGTCTTCTTCAGGCAGCAATAGTGTTGAGATATCATGTGTTGTGGGGTAGTATCCACCAGAAAAGACTGCTCAAACATGAGTTTAGGCCTATAGAAAGTTTTTATTAGTTGGCTGGTGACTATATGGATGTTCAGGATCCTATTGTAGCCCCAAACCTGTCTCAAGGTGAACTTTTAACTACAAATTCCATATCCTAGGTTGACATACTTCATTTTACAAGAACAGTCAGCCAGAAGCAGAACTACAGAAGCCAAAAGCAAGGTTAGTGCATTTAGAGACTTCCGCAGAACTAGGGACTTTGATGGATTAGGTCTTTGTTTTCATCTTGGCAGGTGGTGCTGGCCTCCTTCTGAGTTTTATGGCCTGAATGGTACTGTTAGGGATCTCTACTGGAACTGCCCTCTGCAGAGCCCACCCAAAAAAAGCCCACCAAGCAGTGGCTCCACCCCCAGAGTGGATTTAAGATCCAACCCATAGATTTGTTTCGTGGTTTCTCCTCTTCCTCTGGGACTACCCGGAAATGTTTTGTTCAGATGAAACCTGGATTTACTAAATTGGTCTGATCTGATTTACTGCATCCATGCAGTTACTCACTGTCAGGAGATTTTTACTCATCAGGTACTTCTATCATGGAGTCAGTTGTGCTAAGGTCTAGGGCCCTGTTACACTTGGATGTAGTTTCCCTGTCATTTCTAGGAGACACAATCTCACAACTGCTTCCTAGTCCTCTAGCTCTTTCTCTCTCTTCTGTGATGTTCCTGAGCCTTAGGTCCAGGAGTTGTGTTGTAGATAGATTCATTCGGGCAAGGCACCCTGGATCAGTTTTCTCTGAATTTTTGTCAGTTGTGGTTTTCCATGATGACTCCCACCTGCTGCAAAGAGAAGCCTCTTTGATGAGGGGAGAAAGCCACTCTTATCAGACAACTAGAGAGCCAGGTCTTTCTTTAATCACTGTGTGCTCAGTTTAACCTTACATTCTCACTCTCAGGAAAAGTTGGGCATCTTTGAGGTAAGGTTAAGAAATGGGTCCAGTGTTGTGGAATATTAGTTGAAGATGTGTTACACTTGTTTATGCTGTGGAGCATTTGTCCAGTGATGCAAAGATGTGTTGCATTCTTTTACATTGCATTTCTTTAACTCTGTGAAGCTGTGTTACTGTGCCTGTCTAAAACACCTGATTGCTCTAATGAAGAGCTGAATGGCCAATAGCTAGGAGGAGAAAGGATAGGCGGGACTGGCAGGCAGAGAGAATAAGCAGAGGGAGAAAAAGAGAAGATTGAGAAGTGACAAAAGGAAGTGAGAGGCCATCAGGGGCCAGCCAGCCACTCATCCAGCCACAGAGTAAGAAGGAAAAAAAGATGCATAGAATAGAGAAAGATAAAAATTCAGAGGTGGGGCTGGAGAGATGTTTCAGGGGTTAAGAGAGCTGACTGTTCTTCCAGAGGTCCTGAGTTCAGTTTCCAGCAACCACATGGCAGCTCACAACCATTTATGATATCTGGTGCCCCCTTCTGTATACTGTATACATAATAAATAGATAAAATCTTTTTTAAAAAATTCAGAGGCAAAAAATAGACAAAAGTTAAGAAAAGCTGGCTATAAACAAGCCAAGCTAAGGCAGGGCATCCATAAGAAAAAATAATTCTCCGTGTGATTATTTGGGAGCTGGTAGCTATTGTACCTATGTCTGGAAGACCCCCAAAAACTACCACAGAGTTAGAACTGATGCAAATGCATGAGGGTTTTATTGTTACAAACAGGTTCCAAACAAACTGGGGTTGATAATCTTCCTTCCAACACAGTGGAGGATTATCAACCCCAAGCACTGAGGGAAGGGGGGTTTTAAAGAAAAGCCTGTGTAAGTGGGGTGCTGCACATCTTGGCACTTCAGGATTGGGAAAGGGGGTACAAGGTACAGTAGCTATTGATTTAACTTTCTGGTGCAAACCTAACTTTTGAATCTATTGGCTGTCAGGTGCACTCCCAGACCTAGGACCCGCCCTCAGGTACAAAAACTTCTCTAAAACAAATCTTTATAAAGATAAATCCATGCCTTTACATTCTCCCATCTGATTGGTTCCTGAGAGTTCCAGTCATGGGACTCTTCCTGTTTCTAGTTCCATTCAGGTCTAACTCCAAGGGCTCTGTAGACTTCCCAAGGCCTCAGTCTCAACAGGAAAAATCATCAGTAGGAGCCATGCTATCACTTTGAAGAGGTTGTCTGGATCTTCCTGTCCTCCACTCTGGAAATCTTCCTTGAGTGTGAAGGAGTCTGCTAGCCTGATGTGGAAATGGTGAATCCAGGTGGCTATGATGCTAATCTTGATGGTGGTGACTGTGGTCAGCAGAACGGGTTGCAAGAACCCTAGATGATGTCTCTTAGGTGGACCCAGTTCCCTGGTTAAAACCTGTCAGGGAGAACACCAGATTCCTCGAGGGCCCTGAGCTTGGACCATACTCCCTTGTATGCCTACTGGGCTTCTTGTGTAGCATCTAGGCAATCTTGGTCATCTAGTTCTGCCAGCAAATCCACCTGGAGGTTAGGGATGATGAGGCAAGGGATGCCAAACATAAATTCAAATGGGGTTAGCTTCATCTGATAAGAGGAATTCCTGGTCCTGTATAAGGCAAAGGGAGCCACCCAGTCTGTACCAGCTTCCAAGATTAATTTAATGAAGCCCCATTTTAGAGTACAGCTTATCCTGTCTACTTGCTCTGGACTCTGGGGTCTGTATACACAATACAATTTCTAATCACTCCCCAGAAAGGTGGCTAAACTCATCTGGAACACAAAAGGTGGTCCATTGTCTGACCCTATCATGATTGGGAATCCATACCTGTACAGAATGTCTTCAAGTAACTTCTTTGCCACCATCTGCGTTATTTCATGTTTGATAGGAAATGCTTCTGTCTATCCGGAAAAGGTGTCTAACAAAACTAGCAGATACCTGTAACCATACTTGCCAGGTTTTATCTCAATGAAGCCCACTTCCCAGTAGGCTCCAGACTTCTTCCCCCAGAGTTGATACCTAGGGTTTCCAGGGTTAACAACAGCACTGGTGAGCTGACAAGCTTTGCAGATGGTGACAATATTTACAATAAAGTCCTGCATTCTTTGTGTTTCCATATGAGAGGATCAATAGATCTTGGTAAGCCGTCTCTTTTCCAGATGCTCAGACAAGATGATTTTTCTGTCTGCAGCTCTCCACCTCCCATCCATGCACTGGGTCATGGGAAGGTTTTTGATCCAGGTAATATCTTCCCTAGCATACCCAGGACTCTCTGGTAGACTAGGTACCCTGGAGTCCACTAACACACGTGCAAAAACTACATCAGTCTGGAGTGCAACCTGTCAGGTGGTTCTGCCTGACAGTCTGTTGTCCCTGAGGACAGGTAGATCCCTTCTCTGGTGCCCTGGACAATGGACAATGGTCAGTTTTGTGGGGTAACCATGGAGCTTTAGGGAGGGCTATTAGCTCCACCCGATGCACAAATGTCCCAGGTGGTATTGGTTCTGCAGTGGTAACTACTGCTCCCACATACCTTTGGTCATCTTGCAAGAAACTGCTGCCATCAGTGTACCAGGTAACTTTGCATTGGACAACACAATGTCCCACAAATCTGGCCTAATGCTGCTGTGCATATGGGCCAGAATCCCAGCGCGGTCGTGCAGTGATGCTTCCAAGTTACATTTGGGTTGATCTGGCAGTAGAGTAGCTGGATTCAGAGCTGAGGGTGCGCGGAAAGTTATTCTGGCAGAGTTAAACAACATTGTCTGGTCCTGAGTCATTCTGGCATTGCTCAGCCACCGATCAGGGGGCTGCTTGAGAACCCTTCAAGTTCGTGGGGAGTGGTTATGGTGAGAATTTGTCTCAGGGTCACCTTGTTAGCAACCTTGACCAATCAGGCCAAAGCCCATATTGTGGAGAGGCAAGGTAGCCATCCAAACGTTCCCACCCACCCAGTGGTAGTAGGTGTGGGAATTCCAAGTTCTGTGTCCTTCCTTATGTCTGAAAGCCATCACTGCCCTTCCTTCAGGATGTACCCCAAGTATGTTACCTGCCACTTTCAGACTTGGGCCTTCTTGGTTAAAGTGCAGTACCCTAGGTCCCCCAGGGTCCACAATAACCACTCAGTCTCAATCAGGCCAATCTCTCAGTCTGCAGCTGCAATCAGCAGGACATATTGATGCTGTAACAGGCTGATTTCTGGGTTCTTTGTTCCCTACTCACCCATGTCCTCATGCAGAGCTTCATGGAAGATGGTGTCGGAGTTTTTTAATCCGAAGTCATCTCTCAGTTTTCATCTTCCTCTCCACCTGCCAGACGTCTAAGTTGCCCCAGAGGCTCCTCTGACTTCACCGCAGCACGTAGAGATGTGCTGATGTTACTGATTCCTGCACTGGTTTCCTTTGATTCTCTTTCTCTCTGCACTATCCCTTTCATCATATTCTTCCTGAGCCACCTTTACTAAATTTCCAACATTCTCAATGAAAGCCAAAGTCATGGCAGTAGCATTTTCCTGGGCCCCTGGGCCCCAGGATCGTAGGGCATATACCTCCTGGAGGTTGCCTGTATGTGTTTCAGGAATGCTGTACCCTCGTCCATTCTCTGTCCTATGCTGCAGACCTGTCTTGTGGCTGTGTTGAGGGCCCCAAAAGAGACTGGTGACAGTCTACGGGAGGACTCGTCTTACCTTCAGCCATATTACAATTCCACACCAGGCAAATTAGGGGAAAAGCCACATCTGTGATAGCTGGTTGACTGTGGATTCTCCTGTGGTGCCCTGAACCAGCTTTTGAACCTTGGTCTGCATCATATCTCTTTCCTCTGTCATGAAGGAGAACTGCAAAAGCTGTGTACAATCATCCGACATGGGGATGGCTGCACCAGGATTAGGGGCATAAGGAAACTTCATCCTCTGTGCTGCCTCTGTGGAGGACCTCTGACCTAGGAGCCAATGGGGTCTTGGAGGGTGAGTTTCTCTCTGTAGCTGCCAGAATCTCGACCTGTCTGTACAAGAATAATTTAATCCAAGGAGGTGGATTCTTTACTAAGTCTCTCCAGACCACTATGTAGGGCACTTTGTCGGGGTGTCCTATTCAGGGACTGAAGACCATTTCCTTTACTGCCCCTATGAGGGCCAAATTGAAGATTCCTTCCAGAGGCCAGTCCACTCTGAGTGCTGGCCATCCTGACCTGCAAAGGGTGGCAAGTTTAGACATTTTAATCTAGTAACAGAAAGATTATGAGCATTTGCATTAACATCTTGGTAATGAATTAAGAATAAATCCAGAGGGGAAGAGATAGCTTGCCTCCTGACACTCTTTACATTCAAGAACATAAATACAGAGAAGCACAGACACCACAGGAGATGGAGGGAACTAATATCCGGGCAATGAACTGAGAGCAGATCCAGAGATAAGTCCAGAGAAGAAATTATCTGTCTCATGGTGTTCATCACAGATATGGGGCACTCTGTCCCCTACAGATACGCTCCCACACTACAGCAGGCCCCAGGCTAGGAAGTTCAAGCTCACTGCCTTCTTTCCACCTGACCAAACATTACAGGGCATCCTGCCACTGCAACAGATACGATCTTCAAGGGACATGGAAATGTTTGCTCCGTTACTGCTAATACAGCTTTGGATGGAAACACCTGCTGCATTTCCATCCCATTGTGACCCTGGTTCTCTAGTACATCTGCTCTTAACCAGATCTGGTCACAGTTACCGACCTGAGTGCACCTCAGAAACAATGCATCCCTCCCTAGGCAACTTTGGCGCTGCCTCTGCTGCCCTGATCTTTGCCCTGCTTGTGCTCTGCTCCTGCTGGGGCCATAGTCACTGGCACCAGCCTCTGGTTTGGTGCACTCAGCCCTTGGCCTTCCTGGCACTCTTTCCTGAGCTTTCCTGCCCCCTGTGCCCACCCACCCCAGCCTGCTGGCTACACTTACTGACACCATCCAGCAGCAATGGCAGACCCTCCAGTCCAGAGTCCATGGGGGCCATAGGGGTTTCCTGGTCAATGCACCATATGTTGTACCCGTGTCTAGAAGACTCCCAAAGACCACCATAGAGTTGGACTCGATGCAAATGCTTCAGGGTTTTATTTTTATGAACAGGTTCCAAATGAACCCAGGTCGATAGCCTTTGTTTGAACACAGTGGAGGGTTATTCAGCCATGAACACTGAGGGGATGGAGGATTTAAAGAAAAGCCTACATAAGCAGGGTGCTGCACATCTTGGCATTCCAGCATTTGGTAAGGGAGTACAAGGTTCAGTAGCTATTGGCTGAACTTTCTGGTGCAAACCTAACTTTTGGATCTATTGGCTGTCAGGTGCATTCCCAGACCTGGGCCTCACCCTCAAGTACCAAAGCTTCTCTGAAACAAAGCTTTGTAAGAATAAATTCATGCCTTCACAGTAGCAGGTCCCCCAAAGGAAATAAAACAAACTAACAAAACCCCCAAAGAGTCCAGTACCAGGCATAATGGTGAACAACTTTATTTCCAGCACTTGAGATCCAGAGGAAGGTGAATATCAACGAGTTCCATGCATGCCAGGGCTACATATGAGAATCTGTCTAAAGAAACAAAAACTAGATTAATAAAAGAAATATATCATCTTTAAAGTGTATGATGACAGTTTAGGAATTTTTCTTCAAATTTCCTAAATTTAGACAAATCTAGGCACATGACAGATTTATTTTTTACATTTGTTTTTTTCTATTTGTCTGTATATGTATATGAGCCATAGCATTCATGTAGCAGTCAGAGTATAACTTCCGGGAACTGGTTCTCTCTACCATGTAGGTCCTGTGATCAAACTTTGATCACTGGGCTTGGCAGCAAGGATCTTTACCTGAAGATTCATATCTGCTGATATGAGAAGAAAAATGATCCTAAGAGCTGACACCTGATGATCTTAGGACAGTATCAATATTGTCTGTGTGATTTTTCATTGATCCTTTTTATCATATGAATGCTTATAAAAATAAAGTCATTGTTATTAAAATGCTTGTAAGAATGAGGTTACTTCTACAACAGTCAATGTTGCCCATCAGTTCAGACTGCGGAGATCTTCTGGGTTGGGGATTTAGCTCAACTGGTGGAGTGCTTGCCAGAGTGGAGGAAGACCTGTGTTTGACCCCAGCCCCTCCTGCAATCCTGGAACTGAAGTTCAACATCATTCTTTTCCACAAAGTTTCTCCACTGGCTACCAGAGAGGAGTTTGAGATTGAAGTTAGAACGGGTTTGCTTTTTTTATTTTTTAACAGACTGCTTGAAGTTCTCCCGACATTTTCCACACCCCAAAGTTCATAATTATTTCACGATGGAATCATTCTTCTCAACTCTTACCTCCAATTGTGCCCTCTATTCTACCCACCCCCAGCTTTATAGAAAGTGAAGTAAATTCACTCTGAGGCTTCCAAATTCTGCTCAATTTAACTAACTGAGTCATTTGGTAGTCTGTGTTCCCTTTGTCCAAGGTACAAAGAGCTTGAGTCAAACCTAGCTCCCTAGCAGCTTTGTATTTCCTTGGCTGTGGGGCTATCATTTGCAAGCCAAATACCCCTGACCAACAGAGCCACAAAGAATCTCTAAAGACCTTGAGGTAATGAGCTAGGGAGTGACAGCCCCTAGCACTTCCAAATGTCCGGGGGAGACAGCAACCACTTTGATTCTTTCCAGTGTCTCGCTTTCTTTCATGCGGTTGCCTAACATTTGTGTTGGATTCTGTTGTACTTGTTTTCTTGTGATGGGAGATACTAGTGTCCTGCTGAGCAGTCTACTTTTAGCCATCTGATTTAATTTCTCCTTTGGCAGGTTGGCATGCAAAGTAATATGTCCTATCTGTGTGCCGACCCTTGTGACAAGAACTTTGGATGCACTGAATCTCTCTTCATCCTCAAGGCAGTCTTTGAACAGTTGAACTTATAAGTATGTTTCAGATGTGGAACCTTCACCCTAGTAACTGTCCCTGAGACACATATGAGCATTAACATAATTCAGTTAAAGAGGGTGTTGGAATTTAATCCAAATTGCCATCTTCTACTACTGCCATCTGCTGGTGGCAGGCAGAATTGCTGCACTCAAACCTTTGCTATGTGCAAGGACCAAGGTTAGGTTTACATCAGGACCTGAGACATAGGCGCTCTATATTTGGGGAATGAACGAATAAAGATCTTGACAGCTTGAGAATGGGTATCTTTCTATGTTGCCCAGAGGAGTCTTGAACTCTTACACTCAGATGATTATCATCATGCCTTTAACTTCCCACGTACTCCTAGCACAAGAGAATTTGGTGTTTTGAAATGGAATCTTTTAGCCCAGGCTGGCCTCATACTTGTGGTAATCCTTTTGCCTCAGCTTTTGAAGTGCTAAGAATAATAGGTGTGTGCCAATACACACAGCTGTCATGATGTCTACCGATTACTCCAAACACAGCAATGATTTCCGTCTGCTCACTTCATCAACTGTGCTACAGGCTCTGCATCCACACGAACCTCATCCCCTGTCAACTACTTTAATCTGGTGTAAAGTTGAGTCTCATCATTTAAATAACATTGTTTCAAAAGAGATATTTGTGTGTGTGTGTGTGTGGCACATGTGTACAGATGCATGTGTATGTGGAGGCTGAAGGTAGATGTCAAGTATCTCCTTTATAGTTTTCCATTTTGATTTTGGAGACAGAAGGACCTCTCACTGACACCAGTGCTCACCAATTGACAAGACTGGCCAGCGAACCCTGAGGTCCCTTGTCTTCACCTCATATGCTGTTGTGTAACAGTTTTCCTCTGAAACATTCCATCCTGCAGGGATGTCCTTAAACCAGAAGGCAAACAACTAAATGGTGCTTCAGGAAATCCAATTGGCGTGTTTACATTTTTAGAGGTTTAGCCCATCATTATCACAGGGGGACATGGCAGTATGCAGGCAGTCACGTGCTAAAGAAGGACCTACATCTTAAACCTACAAGCAACAGGAAATGATCTGAGTGTCACACTGGATGAAGCTTGAGCAAAGGAGATCTCAAAGCTCACCCCTGCAGTGACATACTTCTTCCAACAAGGCCACACCTGCTTCAACAAAAAATGAGACATCTCCTAATAGTTCCACTCCTTAGGAGTTTATGGGGCCAATTACATTCAAACTACACAGATAGGCTCTCTACCTGGGATGAAGAAACATATGTTGCATATCCCCAGGAAAAGTTTTGTCACACAACATGTGCCCAACTTTTTACGTGGATACTGGAGATTTGAACTCAAGGACTCATTGGGTTTGATTCCCAGTTCATAACCTACCATAGCTATTTCCAGGGGATCTGATACCTTCTTCTGACGTCTGCAGGTACCAAGTGTGCACGTGGTACACAGACATTCTGTGAAGGCATAGATTTACCTTTACAAAACTTTATCCCAGGAAAGACCATTTTTCTAGAATATCAAGTGCCTGAGGACAAGGCCTAGGTCTAAGAAGAATCTAGAAAAAAATCTCAGGAACTGCCTGACAGCCAATAGATTCAAAACTTGGCTTCAAGCAGAACGTTTAGCTCATAGACTCAAAACTTGGTTTTGCTCCAAAAGTTTAACCAATAGTTTCCAAGAATTACTCTACCTCATATTCCTTTACCCAATTCTGAAATGTCAAGATGTGTAACACCTCACTTATGTATTTTTTTTTTCTTAAATCCTCTCACCCCTGAGCACGAGTCCTAATTCTTTCTGCTGCTTCAGAACATAGAATTTCAGCCAGGTTCAAACCTGTCCAGAAGAATAAACTGGCTCTTGTGTGTTTGTATTGGAATCCAGGTCCCTGGTGATCTCTGGGGATCTCTTGACATGAGTACTGCAATACATGCAAGCAACATGCACATAAGATAAAATACATGTTTAAAAACATGAACTCACATCCGATGCTTGCACAGTCAGCACTCTATCTGCTGAGCTACTTCCCAGATTCTATAGAAAGAAAAAGTTTCAGAGCTTGAAAACCCTGGCTGGCATCCTCAAGCCTGCCTAAGAAAGTCATGGAAGTGTATAGAAACAATGCAGGAAATAGAGCCTTTTTGTTTCATTCAGGACTTCTCAGAATGCTAACATGCTGCCATGCATTAGAAATTGTGTGAGGAATGTTCTGCCCATCTGGATTAATCTGCTTAGGCTGTCAGCACAAAATACTCTTGTAGTTTAAACAGTGCAGAGCATGTCCTGGTTGGGTTTTGTTTTTGTGTTTCTTTTTCAGCTAACCCAAGCTAGAGTCATCTGAGAGAACTCAGTGGAGAAAATGGTTCCATAAGATTGGCCTGAGGGCAAGGCTGTGGGGCATTTCCTTGCCTGATGATTGATATAGGAGGACCCAGCTCACTGTGGGTGGTGCCATCCCTGGGCAGGTGGTTCTGGGGTATGTAAGCAAGCAGACTGATCAAACCATGGGGAGCATGTCAGTAAGCAGCACTACTCTCTGGCCTCCTCTTCAGTTTCTGTTTCCAGGTTCCAGCCTTGAGTCCTGCCCTGGCTTTCCTAGCAACAGAGTAAGCACCCTACCAGGCAGCTATACTCCAGCCCTTGTTTTAGTGTTTACTTGGAGGTGGGGGTCTCACTATATTGCCTAAACTGACCTTGACTCCCTGTAGCCCAGATGATTTTGAATTTAAGATCCATCTGCCTTCAGTGGAGTGGCTTGTAGCACTGGGTTTGGGCTTTTAGTTTAAATTTTGGGGTTGTTTGTTGGTTTGTTTGCTTTGACACAGTCTTGCTATGTAGGTCAAGCCAGCCACAGACTTGTGGCAATTCATCTGCCATAGGCTCCCACATGCTAGAAAGGTGCTCCCACTTTTGGCCAAGCTGGTATTTCAACCATGAATACACTATAACTGTCACAACAGGGTAACCTTGTGGTTTCTTTAGACTTAAAGCCTTAAGGCTCTTCTTTTCTTGTTCTCCATGAGATGAAGATTCTTGCTACCAAGTCTGACAACCCCAGTTCACTTCCTGGACCTACATGGTAGAAAGAAAGAACTGATACCTACAGGTTGTCTTCTGGCTTACACACACACACACACACACACACACACACACACACACACACAAACACATACACATAAACACACACACACACACACACACACACACACGTATTAATATAAGTAATTCCAGACTATCATCACTTTTTACTACAAGCATTAGAATGTACTTCTCTTCCTAACCAAATGTTGGAACCTTTCCCAACCTTGCTGTGTCCCACATCCCCATATTACAGGGGTCTCTCCATTCTTGTCTTCTCAAAGTAAAGAATTAAGTTTATTATATAAACAAATAATTGGGGAGGGGCAGCACAGAGGGTTCAGTATTTCAGATTTTGAAGAAGTTCTTATGAGTGTTTGTCAGGCGGGTAACACATTCATGAGGTAAGGTGGCCTGTTTTCCCTTCCAAACCACTGGGATCCTGATTGCTCCCAGGGAGTATTTCTTCTCAAGGTCTTCTGAAGAAGCAGGCCCTTTGTTCATTAATATGGATGGGAGGATGCCCTGGTGCCTTTGCTTTTGATACAGTGGGAACAACCTATCAGCAGCCCCAAGAGCATTTCACCACAAAATGATCTTCTGGCTGTCACAAGACAGTCAGCCAAGAATATCTACAGTTTGTTTCCATCATGTTTGATTCTTTCTGAGATGCTCAATGTCCCATGACTGATCTTGTGGCCCTGTCAGTAAAGTTTTATTGTCCCAGGCCAGGGTTAGGAGGTTCTGTTATCAGTAACTGATTTTACACTGAAGGCTAGAGTTTTTGGTTGGTTTTTTTGTTTTTGTTTTTTTTTAATTTCATACTGTTTGGCTTATGTCTCAGGCACATTACTAGCTAGCTCTTTCATCTTAATTCAACCCATTTTTGTTAATCTACCTACCACGTGGCCCAATGGCCCCTAGCTCACCTGGGTCCTACATGCTTCTTCTTTGGAGGCTGGATGGAGTCTATCTGACTCTGCCCTCCTTCTACCTGACTCTTCTCTGATTCCTCCTTCTACAGTGCTCTACATAGGCCAAACAGCTTCTTTATTTATAGGATGATACAGAGAACAGTCCCACCACACTTCCTCTTTTCTGTCTAATCAAAAAGGAAGGTTTCAATTTCAATATAGCAAAATTACATACAACAGAACAGCTATCAAGCAAGAATCACAGTTACAACATCTAGTCTATTTGTATTAACAAAATTAAAGAAAATATTTTATTATCTACCTTATCCTTGTGAATCTAAAGTTTCATATCTAATATACCTTTTAAAATAACTAAGAAAAACTATACCTATAATTATTAAACCTTTAACCACATCAAAGACCACAGAAGGATATAATATTACCCAAATAAACAGGAAGTACAACTAACTTCTAAAATCTAGAAATGACAGAGATGATTCCTATCAGCCTGGACAGTTACCCAAAGGTGAGAAATTATGAATTTATTTGTATTGTTGGCTTGAGCAGGGCCATGCTAAAAACCCAACGCCTCAGTTCCATAGAAGTAGCAAAGTCTTCTTCCAGGTGAGGCTCAGAGGGATGGCAAAGCCTTCTGAATGTTGACATTGTGTGAGAAAATATCCATTGACCCACACTGTTTACAGCCTACAGACTGCTTCCTTATAGAAACTGCTCCTACCAGAATTAACTGAACCTGCCTCCTTGTTCAGCTGTATATAATACCTCTGCCCAGGGTTGAAGTGATGGCTCAGTGATTAGGAGCACTGGATGCTCTTCCAGAAAACCTAGGTTCAATTTCCAGCACCTACATGGCAGCTCACAACTGTCTGTAACTCCTATTCCATGGGATCTGACACCTCACATAGACATACATGCTGGCAAAACACCAATGCACATAAAATAAAAATAAAACAATAACTCTGTCTCCTTATTTACTTGTATTAAGTATCTCTACCTTTGAGTATAATAAACATGCTAAGCTTTTAGGAGGCTATGGCTTCACTAGAAAGCTCAGAACACCCAGCCCCAGCTTTTCCGTATCTTTATATTTGTCATTTCTCCAGGGTCTGCCATTCTTTTTTATTCTTCTTCTTCATCCCAGTCATAGTTCAGGAACTCTGGTTGTGCAAGAATGTGGTACCACATATAACTGATGGTTATAGACATTTGCCATTTGCTATGAAACTGTGCAGGAAAAACAAGCAGGTTCTCTCTGTTACAGTCATTGTTAGGATCAAGATCATGTTCATTCATGTATTTGTTTTTAATAAGTTTTAAAAATTTCTTAACATTGTAAATAGAATATAGGGTTCCTGATATCAATGGGTCTGTCAATCTGTCTGTCTGTCTATCTATCTATCTATCTGGTATGAATATTGTCTATATTCCAAAGTTCCAAGTAGTGAAAACTTGCCTCCCCAGTAGATGAAACTTCAAATAAGGGAGGCTCTTTATGAGGGGGTCCTGGTGGAAGGCCCTCAGGTCAGCACTGTCCTCAGAAGAGGGTAAGGTCATTCCCAAGGGACACTGGTTAGTCCTTCTGAGTAGGCAGTTTTAAAAGAGCAAGATGGGGCCAGAGGTGCAGCTCAGTGGCAGGGAACTTCCATGGCATGTGCAAGGATCTGAGTTCTACTCCCAGCACTGTAGGGAAGGGAGAGAGGGAGAGGGGGAGGGAGAGGGAGGGAGAGGAAGAGAGAGAGTGTGTTCACTGTGACTTCCTGCCTCATCTTGTAGACTCTTCTGCCAATGAGACCACAGCTGCCCCACCCACAGCCTGGACCAATATGATGCTCACTGGGCCATGCTAATTTCTAAAACTGAGAACTAAAAAATTATTTTCTTCTTCTATTTTTTGGGGGGAAGTCAAGACAGGGCTTTTCTGGATAGCCTTGACTATCCTGAAACTTGCTCTGTAGACCAGGCTAGCCTCCAATTTATAGAGATCCACTTGCCTCTCAAGTGCTGGGATTAAAGCATGGGCCACCATCTTTCTTTATATATGATCCTACCTTTGGTATGTTGTTGTTGCAATGAATGTTATTATAGTTCGTGCATACTTTTCACCCAGTTTTTGTTATTTGTAGCATCTGTATTACTATGATTAAGAAACTACCTCTGGTGAAATATTGTTTAAACTAAAAGGTTTTAACATTTTCTTTGATATAAAAATATTCCAGGGGGTGGAGATACAGTAAGAACATTTACTACCCTGGAAGTGGACCAAAGATTGATCCCTAGCACTCATATTAGGCAGATCACAATTGTTAAGTTCCAATCCCAAAATGACAGTCTGGGCTCAGCTCAGGCTGGACTCGGGCTGAGTAAACACTCAGCATTCTTCAGAAACTTTGCAAAGTAAATTTCTGTTTGCCAAGAAAATCCATTACACTCTTATCTAATCCCACAGCCTCCAATCTCTAGAAAGGACATCTACTTCCCTGTAACTCAAACAAACCTCCAACAGATCAACGCCCCATGCTATTTCCAAGGTTTTCACCACCCTCCTGTACAATAACTAGCAAGACTCTCCTGCCATTCTTGCTACTCCCTTTGCCTCATTTAAAGAGGTATCTGTGGCAGCTTTGGGCTCCTTCAAACACTTCTGGCTATCCATCCCTCCCTACCACCTGAGAGATAGCCTCACTGTAGTTTTATATTTACATCAAACCTTTCTTTTCACCCTTGGAGTAGTCCAGTTCAGTACAACAGCTGCTATAGCTGAAGCCTCAAGTGCATCTGATGCCCTCTGCTGGCCTCAAGGGCACTTGCAGGCACTTGTGCATAGTAATGTGTGGTGGTGGAGAGTAATAAAAAGTGCTCTAAACTCATAGCTTGGAGGATTCAGATGTTTGGGGTGCAGGCCACAGCTCTCAAAGGCATTCAGTTGATGGATACTCACACCCATACTAGAGATCATATGCCAGCTCCACGACTTGAAGTACTTCCCTGGCCTTGGACATCCCAGCCTATATACTTGGAGAAGTGTTGGCAGCATCTCAGAGTTTTGACCCTACAGAATGATGGCGAATTTTCTTAAGATTTTGGTGTCTTTGTGGGCTGGGCTGAAATATGAATGGAAGTCTTAGGCTTACCCTCTGCTCAGCCCATGTTTGCTCTCTCTCTCTCTGGCCTGTCTTGGAAAAATACTGGCTTCCTTCAGGCAGCAGGTGTCTTCTGGTTTTTAGAAGACAAGATGTTGAGCTGAGGGATCCCTAAAGGGCAGGATTCAGTATACGGACTGAAACTACATCCCTCCCGAAAGGACAGAAATTTCAGACCCAGTGGCTTCTTTTCATGAGGAATTCTCATTGGCTGGCTATGAAGTATAAATTATAAATTCTAGTCATAGCTGGTTTTCTGGCTTAGAGTCATGTGGAAAATTGCCAGTGGCAGATTCCATGGTGTGAGGCAGGTCCTCAAGACATGAGATTTCAATAAGCACCTTGGATGACTCTCATTCAAGCTATTCAGCCAGGTCTGTTTGCTCTGACCATCTTGAACTCTAAAATTTTGGCTTTTGGCAGCTGGGGGCAGAGTTACTATTTTTTATCCAAAGGGGTATTTGTTTTGTTTGTTTGTTTCATTTTGTTTTAGATAGGGTCTCATGTAGTAGCCTACACTGGCTTTAAACTCTTTCTGTAGCTAACAATAACCTTGAACTCCTGGTCCTTTCTTCTCTACCTTGAGTGCTAGGATCACAAGGCATGAGCCACAATTTGGCTTCAGATAGATAATTAAAATGTCATAAAAAGCAAGGTGATCTATCTTACTTTCATGTTATTATGCTAGTCTGTCAGTAAAGACCAGCATCCTGAATATTTGTGTATATCTGTATTATTGTTGTCCAGTAGACTTTTCTGCCCTGATGGAAATACTCTGTCCAACAAATGGCCACTTGTACCAGGTGGCACTTGACTATTACTAATGCTTAGTACAGTGTCAACATGACTTTCTTGTTTAATGATGTGTGTTCATGCATGTATGTGTGTGCGTGTGTGTGTGTGTGTGTGTGTGTGTGTGTGTGTGTGTGTGTGTGTATAAAGGCCAGGCTGGCTAGAGAATTCCAGGGATCTGCTTGTCTATACCCCTGCCTGCCAGCCAGACTTGAGGCTGCAGATGTACTCCAACAGATCTTTTAATCAGATCTGGGGGTCAGAATTCAGGTTGTTATATCTGAAGGCCTAACATTTAATTAGCTGAACCATCTTACTAACCCTTAATTTAATTTTAGTAGATTCATGCTTCAATTTTTAAAGATTTATTTATTTATTATGTATACAGTATATAGAAGAGGGCACCAGATGTCGTCATAGATGGTTGTGAGCCACTATGTGGTTACTGGGAATTGAACTAAGGACCTCTGGAAGAACAGTCAGTGCTCTTAACCTCTGAGCCATTTCTCCAGCCCCCCTCACATTTCAATTTAAATAGCCACATGATGACCTGGCAAACATACCTTCCCCTTTTTACCTGGCTGAATCTTGTCCAGTCAGTTCACTTCCCAAAGTTTCTAGGACTTCCCCTAAACAAGCACCATTTGCTGGGGACCAAGTATTCAACTCTGGGAGTCTGTGGGGCCATTTCACCTTCAAACCATAACTCAGGAGAACTTCATTTGTTCCTTTCCAAAGACAGAGTATCTAAGGACACCATCCCTTCCCTCAGGAGACACCAAGCTTCCAGTGGGCTGTAACACTCAAAAGTCTGTCTTTTCTTAGTATGGTGGTCATAGGAGCCACTTTGAGTACTATGAACTGGGGAAGAGATATGAATATTGTATTCTATTTTTTGGTTTTGTTTTTTTAAAAATATTTACTTATTTATTATGTATACAGTGAACAGAAGAGGGTACTAGATCTTATTATAGATGGTTGTGAACCACCATGTGGTTGCTGGGAATTGAACTCAGAACCTCTGGAAGAACAGTCAGTGCTCTTAACCTCTGAGCTATCTCTCCAGCCCCCTTGTTTTTTGTTTTTATAGTAGTTTTGATGTTTTATTTTCTTGAACATAAAGTAAGATGGATCTTCTTTACTCTAAGATCTGGATTGGAATAGATATTATATAAAGCTGAAAGGACAAAAGTCCTAAGTAAGAGGTGGATTATAGTCAAAAGCGCCTGATCCCCCAGTTAAGGTGAAGTGTAGTTTTGGAAAGCTCTTCTGTGTTTTCCTACACTTGTCCATCTGGGGAAGGAATGATTTTCCCAGTAGAACATAATGTGGATATTGTCAACACTGATGCCAAGTTCAGCTAATAAAAAGACAGATTGTGTGTTTCATTCAAACTGGCCGATGGTGATAAACGGTCCCAAGGACACATTTCATGTGTAATCTCAGTAGCTCAGTTTGCCCATTATTTGTGCCTGTCAAGGAACTAGTTTACCTTGTATGAAATGAGATGAATACAAAGTGGGATATGGTGGCTCACACCTGTAATCCCAGAACTGAGGGGCTGGCCAGGAGAATCACTAGTGGAGGTTGAAGCCAGTCAGGGCTACAGAGTGAATGACAAGCCAACCTGAGCTACAGTTTAAGACTGTCTTAAAATACAAAAATAAAGACCATAAAAAAGTTTTATTCCATAGGGTTTTGTATTGTAACATGAATACCAGGATTTTCTTTCTCAACCACCCTCTTTCTTGTGAGTGCTAAATAAATACTCTACCACTGAGTAGCCCACCCTCCTTCTTTGTAGTGCAATTTGCCCCCCCAATTCCTTTTAGCTTCAAGATAGTCTCAAGATTTCTCTTCATTCTCTTCTCTCTCTTTAATTCCCTCCCTCTTTCTTTTTGATTTCTGTTTTTAATTCTTTCTTTCTTCTTAATTTTTATTCATTTTAAGACATAGTATCACCCTATATAGCCCTGGCACTTGCTATGCATGGTGGTTGAAAGAACAGGGAGGTGCAGCTCTGTTGGAGTACTTACAGCTTTATTGGTGGAAGTGTGTCACTGTGGAGGCAGGCTTTGAGCTCTCACATATGCTCAAGCCACACCTAGTGTCTCAAACCACTTCCTGTTGCCTGCAGGATCTATGTCAGAATCCTCAGCTCCTTCTCTAGCATCATGTCTGCCTTCATGATACCTTGATTGCCATCATGACAATAATGAACTAAACCTTTAAACTATAAATTGTCACCACAATTAAATGTTTTCCTTTATAAGAGTTGCAATGGTAATGTTGTCTCTTCACAGCAACAGAAACCCTAGCTAAGATAGAAGTTGGAATTAGGGACTGCGGTATTGCTGTGATAGACCTGACCATGTTCTTTGTAGATGATAAGTTTTGAATCTCTAGTTATTGGATATCCACTGCCACTGATGTAAGAAGCCAATCAAACTGAATTAATAAATCCAGATTTAATGAACAGAACAATCTTCTGGTTGGTTCTCAGGAAGGCAGGAGAGGAATCACCACATGACCAATATGGTGACTAGGTCTTAAATAGTTTGTAGGCATGGTCTTGAGCAGCCCCTGGGGAGGAACTGACCTTTGAAGGGCTTTCTGAAGGGCAAGATTTGAAGGGGGCAGTTCCAGGAGATATCGCCAACAGTTAGATCTGCAGAAATACTGAAGGAAGACCCCAGACTCAAATAGGATGCAAGAACAAACAACATTTATTTTACCAACATGCATGTGGGGTCACTCACCTCTACAAAATGACAGAGGCCAACCCTCAGAGGGACTTGCAGGCTCCTTTTAAGCACAGTGAAAGGTAGTTTCAGGGTCAGCTACATAAATGGCTAGAATATTTCTAATTGGCTAAGGTTTAGTCTTATCATTTTTGGACACATCTGCACAGGCTTAGATGTGACTCGGAAGAGGGCTGCTGGGTTTTTCCTTGAGATACTTCGAGGCTGACTTAGGCCCTCTGTGTTTGTTCACTCTCCTGACCCTGAATGTAAGTGCTTTGTAGATGAATGGCTCTTTGTTGGAAAAGACACCTGTTTGCCTTTCTCAGAGAAATTCAGTCGTGAAGGTGGAAGAGTTTAACCCCTTTGTTTTGGTTTAAAGGAATATGGACCTTAGGACTGTGGATTAGAACAGCAGTTCAACACTTTAAATGCTACGTAATGGGCCACACTTAGTAGACATATGGAAGACAGCGGTGCTGACTGTGATTTGAATCAAGAGTCTTCAGAGGAGAAGAATGTTAGCATGTGGCCTAGAGACTGGTCTTATGATATTTTGGTGAAGAATGTGGATTCCTTTTGCCTTTGTCCAAACAGTATGCCCAAGGCTAAAGAGAAGAATTTTGGATTACTTCCATAGCCAGAGGAAATCTCAAAACAGTCTAGTATAGACTCTGCTGTGTGATTATTACTGTTAAATGTGATACAGATTTATAATGAAAGGAGCAAACTGAGCGGGCTAAACTACAAAACAAATTTTAAGGAGAAAAAGAGCACCAGGAAGTAGAGTGGAGCTAAGTCCTGTGTTTATGAAGATAAACAGGTCAAAAAAGTAAAATAAAGGGACAAGAATTCTAGTTGTATTAAAAAAGAGACTCAGAGCCAGGTATCGGGAAAGGCTGAAATACCAAAGAGAGAAACGCCACAGTCAAATCTCCCCCAGCTATCTTCCAGCTTCCTCAGTCTCGCCCATGGTCACTTCTAATTGCTGCTGTTTTCCTAACCCTGCCTTAAATACACTTCTCGCCCAGCTGTATCCCATCCAGGTTAGGATTAAAAGTGGGAGCTTCTCTATTTGGTAGTCAGCCTTGAACTCACAGAAACACAGAAAGATCTCTGTCTCTGGAGTTTGAGGATTAAAGGCCTAGGTCACCCGCCACTCCCGGCTTGCCCTGTGCTGGCATTAAAGGTGTGTGCCATCGTTGCCTGGCTGTTTGGCCTTGTACTCACAGAGATCCTGTGGATCCCCATGCTGGGAAAAAGTGTGAGTTACCACTGCTCTGTTACCCTTGAACTCCCTGAGATCCAGAACTATCTCTGCTCCCAAGTGAAGGGACTAATGGAGTGCACTACCTCTGCCTAGTTTGACTGTGGGTTGATCTCTTGATATTCTAGGTTTTATTAAATATATAACATATCATCACAGTACAAGAAGGCACCATGCAAGCTTCCAAAGGAGAGAAGTCACCAATAGCCCTACCCAGCCATGATGTCTATCAACCACAGGCCCAACATGGCGCTATAGCCTTAAGGATGCAGCATTGCCACAAACACCTTGATAGTAACCAACAGCTTTTTATGTGGATTAAAGACCATTCAACAAGAGGGAAACTATACCTGGTCCTGAAAACATAGCCAACCACCCAGGTCTAGTCAAGTCATGGATCTTGAGGGAGAACCTACAACACCCCTTTACTAAACCACCACAATCCCTAACAACAATCTAAACATTTGTCTTTATGCCCACAGATAAATGGAGTCCTCACTCCCCATCAAGGAAACTCCTCTTTGTAACAGATGGAGGCCACTACAGAAAGGTGCAACCAAGCAAACTGCAGAGTTATGAAGCCCAGTCCCAATGGACACAAATGCATAGCAACTCTCCCAGGGAACACTGGGGAAGAGCTGGTGGAAAGACTGTGAGAACCAGAGGGCAGGGGGTTTGCTGTGAGATCATGTCTCCTGGCAGTGTCAGATGCTCCTCCCATAAAGCCTCACCAGCATGGCTGCTTACTCAGTAGCTGAACAAGGACAAGAACAATGCATGGGCTCAAGTGGAGGCTGGGAAGCCCAGGAGGCCTCCACCTGCACAGAGAACTGCAGAAGACTAGGAATGCTGGGAGCAGGGGAAACAGTCTTCCCCAGAGGAAAGCTCATCCCCCAGTCCT
>PVIH01024258.1:7320-23222 GCA_004025045.1 Sigmodon hispidus | reverse complement strand
ATGACCAGATGTGTTGGGAGGGGGAAGAGACCTTGAATAAGGATATATAGGGAAAGCTGAACACAAAGAAAATATATGTGTAGCAATCTTATTTGTATTTCTACCCTTGATAAGCCATGCTTATGATTCTTATCCTCTGTATAGTTATTGTTAACTCTTCTGCATTTTAAATTCTTTTTACTGTTTTTTTTTTTTTTTGGTAAATACAAAATAAAGAAGGAAAATAAAATAAAAAAAAAAAGACAGTGTGCTTTTAAGCACTTAAGCCAACCTGGGGTCTGCCTGGGCCTTGAAGAGGGCAGAGTCCAGATACAACATTTCTAAAACTAGCAAGAAACCACTGTTGGAAGCTGCAGATACCAATAAATCAAAGCTCTTTCTTCTGGCTAGGGAGACGATCTGGGAAAAAGTATCTAAGGTTGTTTTCCCCCACTCCCCATAATAAAATTGAATTTTCTTGATTCAACCTGTTCCCTGAAGATGAGTATGTTGCTTCTGCACCATCTTGGCCCCCTCCCCCAAGGGGAAAGGCAGGACCCTGAGCATAGAGGCAACCTCGACTCCTGACCCCAAGCCAGGCACTTTCAACAGGTGGGAGTGATATGAGTCTTTTAAAACCTCAGAGCCTGACCCAGGGACACATCTCCTCTAACAAGGCCATACCCCCTAATCCTTCCCAAATAGTTCCACAAACTGGGGACCAAGTATTCAAATACATGAGTTTATGGGGGACGTTTTTATTCAAACTACCACAATCTACCCGATCTCTTCAGAAATGCCTACTGAAAGTTTGGGGGAATATTTTCCTTGTTTGCAAATTAAAACTGAAAGCTCAAACCAAGTACACAGGAAACTATATGCATCATGTTTTAAGTTCTAATAACCAGTAGTTTGGGATACAAGCTATCACTCTACTGAACTACTTGAGAGAATTGTTTAGACAGAGGACAACCAGCTATACTCCCACCACTTACATGTAAGAACCAAATTCAGGAGAAATGACAGTACTTTTGAGTGAACTGGTATAAAGGAAGAAAAGTAATTTTCTCATTCTCATCTTCCCATTAAGTAAAAAAAAATGGCAAAATCATCATGAATGGCATAAAGATGAACTGTAAGAACATCAAGGACACTCATTTTCCAGAAGTGAGTATGTATATTATTACCTGTAACACAGGGAATGTACAGATTGCATTTATCCCTTTATTTATTTATCTTTAAAGGATCTCTATCTGAACTCAAGGGAATTCAGGAGGGCATGTTTTCTTTGTATCTATCTACTGTTTACACTTCCTAACTAGAAGGAGATATCACTGTGCGGAGCTTTGTAGAAATAAAGTTCTCACAGCAGCAGGCCCTGCCCTGGACTTTAAATCTGGAGCAAGTGATCTAAGGAAAGGGAAGGGCTGGAATCATTCCTGGTAGAGTTAGACATCATCATGAAGTGACTGCTAGTCTTGTGCTGAACACTCAAAATGAGAATAAGCTAACTTTTCTTTGTTTCTCATGTATCATATTAAGTTTTAAAAATGTGTATTTAGTTAAGATAAAGACATGACAATAAGTCTGTAAAGCACCTTATGTATTTCTTATCCTTTCTTCACATCATAAACAAAGAATAAGCATAATTTTCTTTGTGGCTAGTGGATGCCAAAATAGCAATAATCCTTCTGAATAATTCAAATTAGGTGACATATAAATGAGGTTATGTGTTCCTAAATTAGATTTTCCTAAGTTTCTTCTATTATATTAACTTTGCCTTGGCATTGAGTAGCTAGGTAAAAGTGGCTGTGTTCACAAACCCTTCTTGCTGTTAGGATTAATTCTATGAAATATCTGCACATATTACCTACCCATCATAAGTGAGTGAAGCCCATCATTATTTTATGCATTTTTCAAAGAGAATAAAATTTACCAACTCTACGTACTCTTACTTTGAGAAGATTTGCCCCATTATTATGGGGATACAAAATGTCAGGCACTTGTATATAAACACGGGCTCCTTTCATTAATTCAGCTAAATTACTAAAATTGTTTCTCTGATAAGATTTAGATACTTTTGCTTCAGTAAAGTCTGTTCCTAAAATACCTCTCTTTCTCAAGCATTTCCAAGAATTATCTTTTTAAATGGTCCTGTTGTCATTTTACAAAACCATCTTTAATCTTGTTACCTTGACAACAGGTGATATATCATGTACTGTGGAAAACCCAGCAACAAGACAGCACAGGCAAATTCAGCCTTCTCAGTGTTCAAAAACTTATATATGAAAGATGTGCAGCAAAATATTAAAATCTTTACTGTAAGCTTCTGGAAATGTTAAAGTGATTTTCTTCTTGACATTTCTCAGAGATGTCAAAGTGTTTTATGTAACAACATACAGAGAGTGCATATATGTGTCAAGCCATGTTATAAACCTATGAAATTAAAATGTAAATTTCCCTAATACTCTGAATGATGCACTTTTATCTCCATTTGATGGATAATAAAACCCAGGCACAGAATATATAACATATTCAAGGCTAGGAGCTATGTCAGCTCTCTCTTACCACAAGAAATATTGGAGATAAGTCAAATTACAGAGAATAGCTTATTTTAGCTCACAATTTTGGAGGCTTCATTCCATAATCAACTGGTCTCATTGTGTTGGCTCTGTGGTAAAACTGTCTATCATGGTGGCAGCACCTAGTGAAGCAAATCATCCAGCTCTTGGCAGTAAAATATAAGAGGAAAAAAAGAGGAAGAGGCCAGAGTCCCACTATACTGCAGGGGCCAGATATTGATGATCTAAAGACCTCCCATGGTCCCTGACTCTTAAAGGTTCTAACACCTCTCAGTGGTGCCATGGGCTGTGGTCCATGCTTTTAGCATGGGCACATTTGAGGGACCCTTATGATCTAAACTATACGTAAATGTCAGAATCTAGCTCCAGATCCTGGTACTTGGAATCCCTTGTCTGTTACTGAGTTATTTGGTGTCTGTGTGTGAATGCAGAGTGGTGTTGCAGTTGCATGTAAATCAACTATCATGGTTGATTAAAAAAAAGTAAAAAAGTAATATTGCTTTCATAGCACTAAAAGAACTGTCATATCAGAGGCATATCATACCCCCACCTGTAATTCAGCCACACTTCTTTGTTCGATCTTACCCTTACTTCATGTGAAAGTGAAATCTTACCCTTACATGCTTTGCCTTACTTTTTTAATAGTTCTAGCAGAATAAGCTTCTTTATTTCTGCTTAATGATGTGACATCCAACATAAGCAACCTAAAATCATTTAGAGGTAAGGGGGAATTGAAGGTAGCCTGGTGGTTCCATCATTGATTGCCACAATCTTTATCAAATTTGCTATCTTTGAACATACAAAAGCCATAACTAAAGAAAAAGCTTGTACAAGCCTACCTCTTCTGTATCAGATGCTATACCTTCTGAAAGGTTATAGCATCCCATGTGGTCCAGGCAGAAGACTCAGTCAAGAGTCTCCAGGATCTCAGTGCTCCTTCTGTCTACTGTTTGTGTCTACAATGTCTATACTAAGTTTCTTTTTTAATATTTTAGGACATTCTGCATATATATACATATATATGTAAATGTATATATGTATATATATATATATATATGTACATATATATATATATATACATATATATATATATATATCCAAAGCTTCAAACACATATCTTAAAGGAAAAGTTAGTTACACAGTTTTAAAGAAACAGGTGAAGGGATTTTCCCCTTTTCAATTGAACTTTAACCCTTGACTAAGGATTTCCAACTGGTTTGTACAATATATAGCCAACTTTTAAAGGGCTTAGTTTGAAGAAGATTTATTACTTAGGCACACAAACTGAACTTATTGGGAAGGTTTAATTATTTTTATTGGAATAGATCAATTTTTCATCTAATATATATGGATTATGGTTTCCCCACTTCCAACTCCTCCCATGCTCTCCTCACCTCCTCACCTCCCCATCCACCCAAATCCACACCCTTTCTTTCACTCTCTTATTAGATAACAGAGAAGAAAAAAACAGGCATCTAAGTAATAATAATAATTAAAATAAAATTAAGACAAATATGAAAAAGAGCTCAAAAATACAGATGCAGAGAGACACACATCTGCATGTACAGAATTATCACAAAAACACAAAACCAGAAGCCATAATGTATAAACAAAAGACCTAGAAAGTAGAAAATGAAAGAAAAAAGAATGTCCAAACAAAGCGTTATGAAACAAAGACTCCAAAAATACCACTGAGTTCATTTTGTGGTGGGTATCCACTGCTGGGCATAGGGCCTGCCCTTAATGTGAGTTCTATTGCTAGTGAGATTCCATTGGAAAGAATTCAACTTTTCCTTTGCAAGAGGTAATCAATTGAAGATGGCTTCTGGGAGAGAGATGAAGGCTTGTATCTACTTCCTCTCTCATATTGATGGGGCCCCATCTGGCTTAGACATGGGCTGGTGCTGAACACAACATGCTGTAAATCTCTGTGAGTGTGTATGTGCATCGATCCTCTTGTATCTAGAAGGCCCTTTTTTACTTGGTGTCTTCAACCCTCTCTGGATTTTAGAATCTTTCTGCCTCCTCTTCCTCAGAGTCCCATGAACCTTGAGGAGAGAAATTTGATGGAGACATCTCATTTGGACTAAAGTCTCTCACCACAGACATGGGTCTCTATATTTGTTCCTATCTCCTGAAGGAGGAAGCTTCTCTGAATATGGCTGAGCATGAAACTGATCTGAGTACAGCAGAGTGCCACTAAGAGTCACTTTATTGCTACTTTCCTTTAGCAGAACAATAATTTTTATTTTCTCTCAGGTCCTTGGCCTATCTATTTTCAGGTTTTACATCACTGCACCATGTTGCAGATGGACTGCATCTCATCGAGTGGGCCTCAAATCCAGTTAGATAGTGGTAGGTTGCTCCCATACCTTTGTGCCACTAACCAATGAATCTTGCAGGAAGGTCATTATTGTAGAGCTAATGGTTTGTAGCTGGGTTGGTATTTTCCTTTCTTTTCTGGTAGTATGCAGTATCTTCCTGTGCCATAAACACTTGTCAGCACAGGTGAAGTTTCTAGGTAGGCATCAACTTGACTTCTTCATGTTTAATGAGATACACAGGTATT
Organism: Sigmodon hispidus; assembly: GCA_004025045.1. NCBI lineage: Eukaryota > Metazoa > Chordata > Mammalia > Rodentia > Cricetidae > Sigmodon > Sigmodon hispidus. Next base: position 18,092 of record PVIH01024258.1, on the reverse strand, counting down.
GTTTTCAGTAATGGAGCTTTACCATCTATGTGTGGAAAGCAATGAATAGCCTTGGCAATAGTATGTGATATTGAGGGGTTTCTGTGGTGCCCTTTTAGCCAACATAGAAGTTTCATTTGATGAAAAAATATTTCTACTTCAAACATTGTCTCCCCTGTTATTTGGTTACTCCATTTAGGTGGCCTTCATGTACATATGTATTTTAAGAAGTTTTCACTCTATTAGATTTCCACACAACTCCTAAATGGTGCTAGGGTTAGCCATCCCTTCCATATTGCCTCCCTTACCACTTTCTTCCACATGCCTCATGGTTTGACCATTGCATTTTAGTCTCACCTCCCTGTTTTTCTCCCAAATATATAAAGAACTCAAGAAACTCAAGAACTCAAGATATCAAAAACTCAAATAACCCAATTAAATATGGGCTACAGATCTAAACAGAGAATTCTGAACAAAAGTATCTTAAATGGCCAAAAGACACTTAAGGAAGTGCTCAAAATCCTTAGCCATCAGGAAAATGCAAATCAAAATGACTCTGAGATTTCATCTTATACCTGTCCAAATGGCTAAGATCAAAAACACAAATGACAGCCTATGCTGAAGAAGATATAGAGCAAGAGGAACATTTCCCCATTGCTGGCAGAAGTGTAAGCTTGTACGACCACTATGTAAATCAATATGGCTGTTTCTCAGAAAATTGGGAATCAATCTACCTCAAGACCCAACTATACCACTCGTGTGGATATAGCCAAAGGATCCTCAATAATGTCACAAGGACACTTGCTCAACTATGTTCATAGCAGGATTACTTATAATAGCCAGAACCTGGAAACAATCTAGATGCCCCTCAATCAAAGAATGGATAAAGAGATATTACTCATCTGTCAAAAAGAATGACATCATGAGATTTCCAGGAAAATGTATGAAACTAGAAAAAATTATCATGAGTGATGTAACCCAGACTCAGAAAGTAAAACATGTTATGTACTCACTTATACATGGATATTAATTGTAGAGTAAAGAATAACCAGGCTAAAATCCAAAGACCCAGAGAGATTAGGCAATAAGGAAGGCCCAAGGGGGTTGCATTGATATTCTAGGAAAGGAGAAATGATAACCTGGGTGTACTGGAGGTAGGTGGAGATGAGAATATGAGGAATCAGGTTGGGGGATAGGTGGAGAGGGAGAGTACTGAAAAAGGTGAATAGAAAGAAGGGGCATTTCAGAGTCAGGTAGAAACTTGGTACACAGAAAACTCTCAGGGGATGGGGATATATATATATATCATATATGTTTTAGGTTATAGTATGTGTATGTGTGTGTTGACAGTGTATAGTTTGGTCTACTTGTGAGACTCTTAGCAGTAGAAACAGGGGCTATCCCTAAATGCTTTCACTGGCTTTGGGTAACCTATTCCTCACATTGTGTTGGCTTATATAGCCTATCACAAGGAGAAGGGAGTGGTGCTTAGAGTTAAAGCAACTTGATATGCCCTGCTTTGTTGATATCCACTGGAGGTCTGCCCCCTTCTGAACAGAAAGAGGGGAGGAGCAGATTGCGTAGGGGTAGAAATGAGAGGAGAGGAGGTTTCTGAGAAACCTCCATACTGCATTCCAGAGTGGCTGAAAAGCTTACACTCCCACCAACAGTGGAGGAGTGTTCCCCTTGCTCTGCATCCTCTCCATCATAGGCTGTCATCTGTGTTTTTAATCTTAGCCATTCTGACAGGTGTAAGGTGATATCTCAAAGTTGTTTTGATTTGCATTTCTCTGATGGCTAAAGATGTTGAGCACTTTTTCAAGTGCCTTTCATCCATTTTTAGTTCTTCTGCTGAGAATAATTAACTTCTTCAGTTCGATTCCATTGATCCACAAGTGTGTTCTCATGCCAGTACCATGCTGTTTTTATTACTGTAGCTCAATAGTATAATTTGAAGGCGGGATGGTGATGCCTCCTGAGGTTCTTTCGTTGAGCAAAATTGTTTTGGCAATCCTGGCTTTCCTGTTATTGCAAATGAAATTGAGTATTGTTCTTTCAAAGTCTGTAAAAAATTGTGTTGGGATTTTGATGGGAATTGCATTGAATCTGTAGATTGCTTTTGGTAAGATTGCCATTTTTACTATGTTGATCCTACCTATCCAGGAACATGGGAGATCTTTTCATTTTCTTATATCTTCTTCAACTTCTTTCTTCAGTGATTTAAAGCTTTTGTCAAACAGATCTATTACTTCTTTGGTTATAATTACACCAAGGTATTTATAGCTATTTATAATAGCTATTTGCAGCTATTATAAAGGGTGATGTTTCCCTTATTTCGTTTTTCTTTTTCAGCCTGTTTGTCTTTAACACTAGATGCTTATATAAAAAAACCAAGAGAAATCTCACACAAGAGACATAATAATTCAGCTGAAGGCATTAGAACAATTAGAAGCAAACTCACCTAAGAGTAGAAGGCAGGAAATAACCAAACTTAGGGCTGAAATCAGTACAATAGAAAAAAAGAGAACAATACAAAGAATCAATGAATCAAAAAGTTGGTTCTTGGAGAAAGTCAACAAGATGAACAAACTCTTATCCAAACTAACCAAAGGACAGAGAGAAAGTATTTAAATTAACAGAATCAGAAATGAAAAGGGAAACATAATAACAGACACCCAGGAAATTCAGAAAATTATCAGATCATACTTTGAAAATCTATACTCTACTGAAATGGAAAGCCTAAAAGAAATGGAAAGCTTTCTGGACAAGTACCAATTACCCAAATTAAATCAAGAACAGATTAATGACCTAAAAAGACCTATAACACCAAGGGAAATTAAAGCTGTTATTAAAAGTCTCCCAAATAAAAAATGGCCAGGTACAGGTGGTTTGAGTGAAGAATTCTACCAAAAATTCAATGAAGAACTCATACTAATATTCAACAAACTGTTTTATACACTAGAAACTGAAGGAATGCTGTCAATTTCTTTTTATGAGGCCACAATCACCCTGAAACACAAATCACTCAAAGACACAACTAAGAAAAAGAACTACAGACCAATCTCCCTCATGAACATTGATGCAAAAATACCCAATAAAATTCTGGCAAAATGATTACAATACCAGATTAAAAAAAAAAGCATCCACCATGATCAAGTGGGCTTCATCCCAGAAATGCAGGGACGGTTCAACATACAGAAAACCATAAATATCATCCATTATATAAATAAACTGAAGGAAAAAAAACACATGATCATATCATTAGATGCTGAAAAAGCCTTTGACAAAATCCAACACTCCTTTATGATAAAATTCTTGAAGAGATCAGGAATACAGGGAAAATACCTAAGTATAATAAAGGTGATTTATTAATTTATTATTTGTAAGTAGAAGCCAATGGCCAACATCAAACTAAATGGAAAGAAACTCAAAGCAATCCCACCGAACTCAGGAACTAGACATGGCTGTCCCCTCTCCCCTTATCTATTCAATGTAGTTCTTAAAGTTTTAGCCAAAGCAATAAGAGAACGAAAGGAGATAAAGGCAATACAAATTGGAAAAGATGTAGTGAAACTGTCTCTGTTTGTAGATGATATGATTGCATTCATAAGTGACCCACAAAATTCTACCAGGGAACTTCTACAGCTGATAAACACATTCAGAAATGTAGCAGGATACAAGATTAATTTAAAAAATCAGTAGCCCTGCTACTGGGGGTTTTTTACAGTGATTTGGACACAAGAAAATCAAGAGATGTTATGGGTAAGTGGTGCATAATTTCTCCAGGGAATTTCAGAGTAAAAAGTTCCTCTGTGTCTTTCACTCTTACTCAGCATAATTTTATGACTACTCCAAGTGCTATAAAATAAATTATTTGAACCCACTAAAGAATGCATAATGTGTCCTGTTGATTGTATTTTGAGAGCTACTTATCTCAGGAAATATTTCACAGTAAATTGTATTAAAAGCTTATTGGTACATTGGCTTCAGGAAACTTGAGAACATCTGATTACCCAGAGCAAGGCTTATGGTCTACATTTGTGCCTAGAATAGCTGGCAAAGGATCAAAGGAACATAGGGAATGTGTACTTCTAATTAAACCTAGAAAACATACTATTTATTATGCTACATGGTGCAAATACTGTATCAGCCTTCTTGAAGAATGAAAATAACTCTTTCAGACTTATTTCTGAAGACTCATTATCTCATACATTGTAACCACACAGGAAAACCTGCCAGAATATTTTAGTGGGTATAAAAAGTAAGTGACTTGCTAACTTCAGGGGCCAACTGTTTTCTACCTGACCTATTGGGAGAGGTGGTGCTCTTCGAGTGTAGACTTAATGGCCTTTGACTAACCTTTGCTCCCCAGACACAGAGGGAAAAATAAGTAAAAGGCTTGAGGAACATTGTGATGTAATCATGAAAGTTCTTGAAAAGTGATAATGTAAATCTATATTTTACATGTTTTACTGAACATAATGGATTCATTACTAATAAGATAAATAAAAGAGATCCTCTGTCAGATAGAAGACTGTGTATTTAACAACAAAAATAATACAGAAGAAAAAAGGAAAGCTCATTATGGTGCTTAAATTATTCATAATAGGCAGAAACGGGAAACAGCTGATATGTCCCTCAACCAAAGAATGGATAGATAAAATGAAATTTGCAGGCAAATGGATGAAACTTTAAAAAAAATTATCCTGAGTGAGTATCTTAGAGTTTCTATTATTATAAAGAGATGCCATGACCATGACAACTCTTATAAAGGAAAAAAACATTTAATTGAGATGGCTTATATTTTCAGAGGTTTAGTACATTATCACCATGGTGCAATATAGTAGTGTGTTGGAGAAGAAGCTGAGAGTCCTACATCTTGACCTAAAGGCAACAGGACAGTCTGAGTGTCACATTAAGTGAAGTTTGAACAAAGGAGATCTCAGAGCCCACCTTCACAGTGTTAGTTCTTCTAACCCACCACAACAAAACTACACCTCCTAATAATGTCACCCCTATGAGCTTATGGGGGCCAATTACATTCAAACTACCACAGGGAGGTAACCCAGATCCGGAAAGATAAATATGATTTATATTCACTTATACAGAGATATTAATTGTTAAGTAAAAGATAAACATGATTCAATCCACAAACTCAGAAAGGCTAAGTAATAAGAAGGGCTCAAGGTGGACACCTGGATGTTCTTGGGCAGGGAAAATGGAATAGATTTTGTGAGCGGACTGCAGGCAGTACAGGCAGGGATGGTACACAGGAAAGATAAGGCAAGAGGACAGAGGGAGAGAATACGGGGAGAGATGACTGGAAGTGGGGAGCATTTAAAGGACAATATGGAAACAGTCTAGTGGAAATTCCCTGGAATCTATGAAAGTGACCCTAAATATCCTAATGATAAAGGATATTAGGCCTAAACCAATAATACCACTATTGGGCACATACCCTAAAGATGCACATTTGCACTCCAAAGGCATTAGCTCAAATATGTTCATAGCAGCATTATTCATAATTGCAACAACCTGGAAATAACCTAGATGCCCCTCAACTGAAGAATGGATTAACAAACTGTGGTACATCTACACAATGGAGTACTACTCAGCAGCAAGAAAAAATGATATCCTAAAATTTGCAGGCAAATGGGTGGATTTGGAGAATATCCTCCTGAGCAAGGTATCACAAACCCAGAAAGATAAGCAAGGGATGTACTCACTCATTAATGGACTCTAAACAAAAAAGAAAAAAGTGAGGCATGTCCAAGCTGCAAACCACAACCACTGAACAGCTTGGGATCTGAAACATTTGGACTGGCACCTTGGATCCCACTCCCTCCAGAGGAACACCTGACCAAGTCTTGATGTTGGGGTGAGAAAAGCAAATCTGCCAGGAGTGGATGCTGAACTGAGCCACATTGGGACCTTGGGACTTCCTGCCCTTGCTGGAGAGAGGATAAAGAAATTTGGAGAAAAGAGAGTGACTGGAAGGGATGGGAGGGGGAAGGGAGCTTGAACAAAGATATATATATGGATAAAAATATGAATAAAATAAAAATAAAAACTATTTTACTTATACTGCAAAAATTTTTATCATAAATTGTGTTCATCTATGTCCATTCATAACACCTTTAATTAGAATGGAGATGCTAAATCTCTAGAGATATAAATATACAGAGGCTTTTTAGTCAACTAAGAGTTTATAGTAAAATTCCTTTCAAACTTCTAAAGAAATACTATCATACAGAGTTGAAAACTCAAAACTGAGCTCATTTTCTAGAAAGAGCATGACATTACTTCTCACCTTCAGTCACAGTGCCAACAGTGACATTTGTTAGCTGTGCATGATGAGCAAGGACCAGTCTCTCTGTGCCTTAGCTCTTTCAGCTATACAACATAAAATCAGCAGAATCTTGCAGAATTTGCGCTAAGACCAAAGTTCATAAACATATGAGGCTTTATAAAAGCACCCAGAAAGCAATAAGCTCTAAGTACATGTTAGCTAGCATTCATTGGCTTTCCCATATTTACTTCCAAGTCAATGCTTCTGAATGTACACTGTGTGCCCAGCTGCAGTTCATACAATCAGAGTTATACTTGCAATTATGGGGGCATGCAGAATCATTTTATATGAATCATGTGTAATGAGAAAATCAGTGCTTCATTTTTCAATTTTCACTAATCCTTCTTATTAAAGCAAGATTAAAAAATTCAATTTGCTGTCCAAAATGTCCTTATCATCTCTCTAACTATTGAAAAATCTTTTTTTTTTTATTATCCAAGAGGACAGTTCTCAAACTGACAAGGAACAGAATTTAGCTAGAATAATACCAAGTTGGTTTTAATAATATTTGTTCCCACAAGTAACTTTTAAGAGATCACTAAGCCTTTTCAGTTAAAAAATAGTGTTTAAATAAAATAGCCTAAATTTTAAAAGGAATATTAAAGAAAATATTAAATAAAGGGTAACAAGAAGATTTGCAAAATCGAGACATTTTATATAAAAACTTCAATTTGAAGAAGATTCATATTCAGTCATTTTAAACCAGAGACTGACAGAGTTTTTTCATTCATTGTGTTGTATTTCAGGCTCTGAAGCAATGTCTCAGTTCTGTCCTTTTGTATAGACACTACAGAAAGGAATATACAAGGCTGCATTCCAATAAAATATGTGTTTTCTTGCTCACTTGCTTGGTTGTTTGAAATTCCAGAGTCTCATATAGTTTAATCTGACCTTAAGCTCATTATGCAGTAGAGAATGAACTTGAACTGCTGATTTTCCTGCCTCCACCTTTTAAGTGCTGAAATTGCAGACAAGTGTTACCACACCCAGCATCCAACAGAACTTTAATTTATATATACTGAGAACTTGAATTAAGCCCATAAGCCACATTTTGTCATTCATGCTCTAATCCATGAGAGACAGTAGAATTCTAAAATAAATTCGTGATTATACTCAAAATACTAATTCTAATATCTTACTAATTGTACAGAAAACTAATGAAAAATATATTCACATATATAGAGAAAGAGAAAATTTATGGAAAGTCCTTACAAGCTTCAGTCCAGCTAGACTGGCTATGGATGGGAAGTTCAAAACTCCACTAGCTGCTCAGTCCATAACATGCTAGCTGTCTCAGCTGGTCTTCAGCATATGCTGGAATCCCAAAGAAGCAAGTCCCAATGCCAGTGAAGGAATGGATATGCTAGAAGGCATGGACAAGCAGGCAAAAAGCAAAAGCTTCTTTTCCATATCCAGCAGAAGGTATGACTCAGATTAAAGGTGTGTCTTCCTGACTCAAGATCCAGATCAAAGATGTGTTATCTTTTTACTTCAAAGGTCCAGCCTAGAAGTAGACTTACTCACTTGGAACCAAGCAAAATAATCTCTCATAAGTATGCCCTCCATTTCTGGATTGTAGCTCATTCTGGATATTGTCAAAATAAGACCCAATAACAGGCATCACAAACCTTTTGAGTTAACAATCTATGTTCCCAATTACAGGTAAGGAAGCATGAGACATATAAAAAACCTAGCAAGACACAAAGATGCTATATTTTTAAGGGCCCAGGTTTGGGTTCATTTACTCTGCATTTGGGGTTGATTTATTTTACTCTTTAGTTCTTTCACCACTGTGTAACCAACATGAAATTGCATAGAGGGTGATGTTGGAAACTGCAAAACACAAATTGTGATAATCATGTGTCAGGAGAGGTTTAGAAAAGAGAGACTCTGAATATAACATTTTAATAAGTTATACTTAGGACTGCCCACATTGTTTATGAGTTACTTATGTACTGGACGAAAAAAAAAATGTCTAAATCTAAAGGAAGTTTTCAGTACACATAAAATAAAGTTACTTGAAAAGTGTCTCAATGCAATTTAAGTAGCAGTGGTGTTTCTTTGAATTTCGTTCATGTTATGTTGTAACTTGCATATAAAGTTTGGGCTTGTTTTTCTTTTTTTGTCTCATGAAACAATTTTAGCTGAAAATTCCTGCTTTTATGGAAATTTTATGGAGTAAATTCAATATTTCAATATATTCTAACAATATGTTATGATCAAATTAGTACAACCCTATTACAAAGGTAGAATTTGAACATAGACAGAGGGCTCAATCTTAACCTTTGTCCATAAAACCACCCAGTATGAAACATAATGATTAGCTGATCAAAACTTGAGCTCAGCTTAATTTCTGCTGGGTATGTCAGAAATTTTGTTTCTGGTTGAATAAGAATAATTGAAAAGTTTGCAAAAAATGTACATTACATGATTAGGGTCCAACTGAAAGCAATTTCAGATAATATTATTAAAACTTCCACAGGTTCCAGAACAATTGTTACCAATTATTCAGAAAAATTAAAATATTTTCACTAAAAAAAGAAATTAACAAAAAAATTTTTTGAAATTTAGAATAAAAATAATCTCTCTAAATAAAACTTAAGTTTAATAATGTTTTCTTGTCGATTTGTTTCAACTTGATTTCAGTGATTTTCATAATAGTAAATATAAAAGTTTGGGTCTATTATGATCTGTCTAGTTACGCAGACAAAGGCCATTCAAAGAGTGGTCAGACCTGATAGAAGAGTACCCAGAGGAACAGAAATAGACTTCATCCTTAAGCTTCACCTCTTATCTTCTGGGGCTCCCACTTAACTATTGTTGTGGAATGAAGTATTTGTTTAACTAGGTAAAGATGTGTTGTATTTGTTTATGCTGCATTTGTTTAACTATGTAAAGATATGTTACTGTTTGACCTTGCTTGCCTAAGGCACATGATTGGTCTAATAAAAAGATGAATTGCAAAAAACTAGGCAGAGGAGGGATAAGTGGGGCTGGTGGGCACAGAGAAAAGGCCAGCAAGCCAAACAGCCAGACACAGAGGAATCAAGAAAGCAGGATGGAAAGTAAGTAGATGAAGTAAATGAGCACTTGGGCAGCACATATATTAATAGAAATTGGGGGGTACTGTCTGCAGAGTTCCAGTGCACTCTGTAGCAGGGGCAGATAAAGTCTGCCTCTCACCATACCCACAACTGCTGCTGAGGGAACTTGCACTGCTACCCACCTCGTCTTCCAACTAAGCGAACTGATAACTTCTGGGGACTCTGAAGGACAGACTCAGACAATGCCCAGAGAGGTGACAGGAGGCACACAAACCCGAGTGCCACAACTGACCAGGACCCATCTAATTGTGAACCACTGAAGCCATGGGCAAACGTCAGTGCAAAAAAAATTACATAATAATACAAAGAACAACATGGTAACTCCAGAAGAGAGTGGCGATCTTACAAATACAAGACCTGAACTGAGCAATGAAGAGGAAACAGAAGGAAACAACACCAAAAATTCCTTTTTGATGATCATTGAAGCTCTCAAAGAAGATATGAAAAAAAGCCGTAAAGAAATAGAAGAAAATACAAACAAAAAATTGGAAGAGATGAACAAATCTATGAAAGAAACATGCCAGGAACTAAAAGCTGGAATAGAAGCAATAAAAAAGGCACAAAATGAGGCAAAGATGGAAATAGAAAACCTGAAAAAAAAGCTGGAACCACAGATACAAGCATAACAAACAGAGTTCAAGAGATAGAAGATAGAATCTCTGAAGTGGAAGACACAGTAGCTCAAATAGATATATCAGTCAAAGAAAATAGTAAAACTAAGAAAGCCATAACTCAAAATGTTCAGGAAATCTGGGACACCATGAAAAGACATAATTTGAGAATAATAGGAATAGAAGGAAAAGAATACCAGCTCAAAGGCACAGATAATGTTTGCAATAAAATCATAGAAGAAAACTTCCCTAACCTGAAGAAGGAAATCCCTATAAAGATACAAGAAGCTTACAGAACACCAAATAGATATAACTCCAAAAAAAGTCAGCACGCCACATTATAATCAAGCCACAAAACATAAAGAACAAAGAAAAAATTTTAAGAGCTGCAAAAGGAAAGGGCCAACTCACATATAAAGGCAGACCCATCAGAATAACGCCTGACTATTCAATGGAAACGATGAAAGCTAGAAGGGCTTGGTCAGAAGTTATACAGATGCTAAAACAGCATGGCTGCCAAACTAGAATATTATACCCTGCAAAATTATCAATCACCATAGATGGAGTAAACAAGGTATTTCAGGACAAAGTCAGACTGAAAGAATATCTATCTACCAATCCAGCACTACAGAGAGTATTAGAGGGAAAACTCCAACCTAAGGACCCCAGATACACCCACGAAATCACAAACAATCAATAAGTCCACAGAAGAATACCCTAGAGAAAGGA
>PVIH01024257.1:0-23124 GCA_004025045.1 Sigmodon hispidus | reverse complement strand
CCAAAACAATCTTACTCAACAAAAGAACCTCAGGAGGTATCACCATCCCTGACTTCAAGCTATACTATAGAGCTACAGTAATAAAAACAGCCTGGTACTGGCATAAAAACAGACTTGTGGACCAATGGAATAGAATTGAGGATCCAGACATTAACCCAAAAACCTATGAACACCTGATCTTTGACAAAGAGGCCCAAAATATCCAATGGAAAAAAGATAGTATCTTTAACAAATTGTGTTGGCATAGCTGGATAGAAGTGTGCAGAAAAATGCAAATAGATCTGAGCCTGTTACCCTGCACAAAACTCAAATCCAAGTGGATCAAAGACCTCAACTTAAACCCAGCCACTTTGAACTTGATAGCAAAGAAAGTGTGAAATACACTTCTACAAATTGGCACAGGCAACCACTTCCTAAATATAACACCAGTGGCACAGACACTAATACCAATAATCAATAAGTGGGATCTCCTGAAGCTAGGAAGCTTCTGCAAACCAAGGACACTGTGAATAGGACAAAATGACAGCCTACAGAAAGGGAAAAGACCTTCACCAACCCTACAAGTGATAGAGGACTGATCTCTAAGGTATATGAAGAGCTCAAGAATTTAGAGCCCAAAACCTTGAATAACCCTATCAAAAAATGGGGTACAGATCTAAAAAGGGAATTCTCTTCAGAGGAACTACGAATGGCTGAAAGGCACCTGAAAAAGTGCTCTTCATCTTTAGCCATCAGAGAAATGCAAATCAAATCAACTTTGAGATACCACCTAACACCTGTTAGATTGGCTAAGATAAAAGGCACAGATGACAGCCTATGTTGGAGAGGATGTGGAACAAGGGGGACACTCCTCCATTGTTGGTGGGAGTGTAAGCTTGTTCAGCCACTTTGGAATGCAATATGGAGGTTTCTCAGAAAATTGAGAATCAATCTCCCCAAGGACCCAGCAATATCACTTCTGGGTGTATACCCTTAGAGGCACATTTACACTCCAAAGGTATTAGCTCAACTATGTTCATAGCAGCATTATTTGTAATAGCAAGAACCTGGAAACAACCTAGATGTCCCTCAACTGAAGAATGGATTAACAAACTATGGTACATCTACACAATGGAATACTACTCAGCAGTAAGAAAAAATGATATCCTAAAATTCGCAGGCAAATGGATGGATTTGGAGAATATCCTCCTGAGCGAGGTATCACAAACTCAGAAAGATAAGCAGGGGATGTACTCACTCACTAGTGGTCTCTAAACAAACAAACAAGAAAAAAAGCCAAGCAGGCCCAAGCTGCAAACCACAACCACTGAACATCTTGGGATCAGAAACACTCTGGACTGACCCTTCGTACCCCACTCCAACTATAGGAACACCTGACTCACTCTTGAGGGAGGGTGGACAAAACTGGATTTGGCCAGGAGTGGAGACTGATCCAAGCATTATTGGTTCAATGGGACCATAGGACTATCTGCTCCCTGTCCAGGGAGGGGATAGGGAGTTGCGGAGAAGTAAAATGACCTGATGTGGTGGGAGGGGGAAGGGACCTGGAATAAGGATATACAGAGATGGAAAAAACAAATTCAGAGGGAAAGCTGAACACAAAGTAAACATATGTGTAGCAATCTTATTTGCATTATCACCCTTGATAAGTCATGCTTATGATTTTTATCTTCTTTATAGTTATTTTTAACTTTTCAGCATTTTAAATTAATTTTACTGTTTTTTTTTGATAAATACAAAATAAATAATCAAGAAAAAAAAAGGTGATAGAAAATGACTAGGACAAATGAGCTGTACTACATTTCAGGATTGTTTCATAAAACAAAATCAAACAGGCAATTGGGACTATATATTGTATGAAATCACATAGAGGGCCTTTTCTTCTCTTCTTATTTTCTGTGGATGCTAATAGCTTAAGCTCAGGCAATTATTTTGATACTCATAAAGACAGTGAACTTAATACTGCAACTTCTTGTATAACTGCCCAAAGATTGCCTGATTCATTCAATTCATACACAGCTACACATTTGGGTCCAACTTGTCTTGCTACTTCTTTGGATGTAAAAATGTTGGAATCCTTCACCATCAAGTTCCCTCCTCCAATTTTGAAAGAGAAGCATATCTTAAAACTTCAGACTCAAGAAGCAGTTGAGTCTCCTGTGATACTAGATATTAAACCAAACCACTTCATTTTATAATATCATTTTATAGTTTTTTTAATGTAAAATCCTCCTCTTCTGCTGTAATAAAACACCATAACTGAAAGAAAAAAAAGAAAGTTATCAGCATATCTCTTGGAACAAAATAAGCAAACCCTAAAACATACTTGCCTGAGTGCAGCTTCTAGCTTCAGTGCTTCTTGCACAGCACTGAAGAAGGATGCCATTTCTGCTTTTACCATCCAGATACCATGCACTATTTAGTGAGGGAACAGGGATGGGTCCACCCTTTTTATGTGGACATGTGATACATGGCAAACAAGTAGCCAAAGTGAAGGACCAAGGAAAATTTTATTTTTCTACATTGTTAGTTTATACTATGTTTTCTAATAAGAAATAAAGAATCAGTACATAAACTTTAATAATAATTCTAATATTTTAGTTTCAATAAATATATTATGGCTTTACATACATGTATATAAAATATATACATATTTGTACATTTGTACTCATATCTGGTACTAGGGAGATATAATGATTTGAATGATAATGTCCCCAAAGGCTCATTGAGAGTGGCAGTATTAGAAGGTATGGCCTCAATATTGGGACCTTGGGACTTCCTGCCCATGCTGGGGAGGAGATGGGGAGATGTAGAGAAGAGAGAGTGACTGGAGGGGGTGGGAGGGGGAAGAGACCTTGAATAAGGATATACAAAGATAGAAAATGTGACTTTATTCATAATTTAAAAGAAAGAAAGAAAGAAAGAAAGAAAGAAAGAAAGAAAGAAAAAGAAGGTGTAGCCTCGTTGGAGTAACTGTGGCCTTGCTGAAGGAAGTTTGTCACTGAGGGTGGGCTTTGAGTTTTCTGAAGCTCAAGCCAAGCTCAGTGTCTTTTTCTTTCTGCTGCCTGGTGATCTGGATGTAGAATTCCCAGTTTTTCTCCAGCACATGTGCCTACACACCTCCATGCTTCCCACCATGATGACAACAGACTGAACCTCTGAACTGTAAGTCAGCCCCAATTAAATGTTTCTCTTTATTAGCGTTGCTATGGTCAGAGATGGCTGATCTGAGCTATTGGGAGTTCGCTGACTCTGAAATAACTGCTGAGGAACCTTCATGGAAAGGAACTAAATCCTCCAAATGTAGATGACAGTAGAATGGCATGGAGCCTCTTGCAGTAGGACCAGAGATTATTCCTGGTGCATGAACTGACATCTCAGAGCCCATTCCCTACAGAGGGATACCTTACTCAGCCTTGATACTGGGGGGAGGGACTCAGACCTACCTCAACTGGATGTGCCAGACTGAACTGACTCATCTTGGGATTTTTTGCCTTCTCTGGGGAATGGATGGGGATATAGGGTGAGGAGAGGTTGAGAGAGGATGAGGAGGAGGGGAGAGAGGAGGAGCAGTGGAGGGTATAAGAAGAAAATGTTTTAAATTAAAAAATTACAAAAAAATTAAAAAAATTTAGTTGTCATGGTCATGATGTTTCTTCACAGCAAGAAAAACCTTAACAAGGACAGGATGGAACTCAAGACCTCACATACATGAAGAAAAGATGTTACCATTCAACTGTATTCCCTGCCTGGTTGTAGTTTTTAAAAATGAACACTGTTTTCAGACATAGATAATTAGCTATTGATGGATACAACAACAAAAAGTCTGAAAAGTACCTCGAAACAGTTTTGGGAAAGAAAAATGAAGGGATGAAGTAAAAGTTAAGCTGATGCTGAATATGTGAAGTTATATGTATATATATATACACATACATACCCACACACACACATACATACTGAAGGGAAAGGACTAATATACTTGGGGCAGCTGATGGCCCAGAAGAGAGATAAAATAGTCTTAGGAGTAGGATTTAAGGATATTGTATGAAGACAGGAAGATTCCTAAAACCAAGGGCTCCCTTCCTCCCTGCTCCAATCTTTCTTTGAGAACAAGATTTCTTTTTTTAATGTTTTATTTTTTTTCTCTTTTTTTATTATTATGAATAAAGAAGTCACATTTTCTATCCTTGTATATCCTTAGGAACAAAGTTGCTTAACATCACTTAAACATCACTATAAAGGCAGTTTACTGAGCATATTGAAACCATTTACCCTCCACCCTTGTCATTTTGCCAGGTGTAGAAAGATTCAGAAAATGAAAAAAGATGTTTTGAAGCCATGTTAATTTGTATATTGGCCAGAATTTGCTCTTAATGCACTTACATTCTGGAATCACACTGGACATATACAATACTTTGAAATATTGAAAGGTTGATTCAAATATTGAGCCAATTTTTTTTCTGTAATTTTGACTTTATGAGACTGATATCTGGGCCAGTATGATCACAGGTTCTGTAATAATATTTGGTTGATGTCACTTTCTTACACCCTCTCAAAATAATGAATTGCACGGAACTGGAACGTCCCTTTCTCCATTAGCTCAGGGGTGGTGAGGTTTTCAAGCTGCTATCATTTTTTCCAAATAGCTTCACTCCTTCTTCGTCCTAATTAACCTAGAGTATTATGTAGCAACCAAATAAACAGTCTCCTAAAGGCAGCATCCTTTCTTTGCTTGTTCCAGAACGCTCTGCTGACTCATTGGAGGTTGAGTTTGAAGAGTTTTGTAGGCACATGATACCAAAAAAGCCACATTTGCTCTAAGTAATGCCTCTCAATCCCCAACCTTTCCCCAACACAGCCACTCAAGTATTGCTTTGGAGTGAAGAGGTTTAACAAGGCTTTGGGAGCCATCTCCAAAGAACGCCATCTACAAACTTATAGAATCAGTTGTAGTTTTGTTTCATTTTTTCTTTCTTCCTGAAATTTGGTTAATAAATAGCCTTTTATGTTCCACTGTACCTGGGTTCACTGGAACTGAATTGTGGCTGTGCATATAGTCCCTCCTTTACAGGGAATTTCTTTTGGATCTAGCACTGGGCTAATTCAGTTTGGTGAAAGCCAGGTTGAGGGATAAAATTCCTAGCAGGCAACAGTTAGCAACATCAGTTGCAGCAATGACACTGAGATGCTCCAAAGTTCACTTGTATACAAGGATGGCAAATAAGAATGAGATGTACCTCAATTTGCAAGAGAAACCTTCTGATAATGTATTGTTAAAGGAATGTAAGTGTTGGCAAGTGAAGCCTTGTTACTATTTACTGTTACTTTTTTTCTGAGACAGGGTTTCTCTGTGTAACAGTCCTTGATGTCCTACAACTCACTCTGTAGACAAGACTGGCTTTGAACTCAGAGATTTGCCTACCTTTGCTGTCCAAGTGCTCTAATTAAAGGCATGCACCACCACTTCTGGCTACAGCTAATCCTTTTATTAAATTCATCTATTTATTTTACATCCCTGCTGCAGCCTCCTGCCTCATTTTACTCTCCCAGTTCCCTCCTCCTTTTTCCCCTCTCTCCCTTCAGAACCCAGGAAAGGGCAGATTTCCTATGAGTATCAACAAAACATTGCATATATCAAGTTGCAGTAATACAAAGCACCTCCCTTTGTATTAAAGCTGGGAAAGATGACCTAGTATGAGGAGTAGAGTCCCAAAAGCCTGTAAAAGAGTCAGAGACAGGCCATGTTCTCATTGTTTCACTGTTAGTAACCCCACAAGAAAACCAAGCTACACAATTATAACATGTATGTGGAGGGCCTTGGTTAGTCTCATGTGGGCTCCCTGGTAATAGGTTCAGTCTCTGGGAGCCTCTATGAGCCCAGGTTAGTTGAGTGTGTGAACCAGAATGGTCAAGGACACCTAGAGAAGACTCATACTTCTAACTCTTAATATAATGTCTGTGATTTGTATGAGGCCAAGTGCTGGAATTTGCAGAGCCTGTGCCAAAAAAGTACTCAATCAACTAATGTATTCTAATACTATGACTCTCCCCAGTGTCAATGTACTGCATATGTGCATATATCTGCATAAGTGCTTAGTCACTAAGATTATGCCTGACATAGTAAAGCGGAGTTAGTTTATGGTTGGTGCCACCCCCCTCTTTTACTTGCCTGGGACATTCCAACCTTGCTAAAACATGCCTTTCAAGATTTCAATGCGGGAGAGGCTTTTACATTGTGTTGCTGACCATTTACATACCCATCTGGAACAAGCAAAAAGAGGCCCAGGGCCCAGGCTAGTTCAAACCTCACTTAGCTACCTATTTTTCTTTTCATGAGTTGCTCTAATGTTCTGAGCCTCTATTTCATTATCTGCAAGCCAGTCAATTAGTTATAGACTTAATCAAATTTGTACTTTGTGTTTTGTAGGTATATTCACTAAAGACATTGACAACATTTTCTAAAGGAAATGTAAACATATTTATGGCATAATCTCTGGCTTCAGACTGTTCCAAATGTTATTCAGGAAAACAATTTTTCTTTTCAACAAAAGGAAGTTACTGTATAGTACATTTGTGGTAGAGGCAAGGAGTTTCCAAATGTCAACAATGAATGGACCTTCACTATAGCTACTGATTGGTGGGAAAGGCACACAGTGGTATACAGTGAGCATTTGCTCCAAATGTTAATTCTAACTGAAAGTGAGTTAGTTTCAGTAGTAGGAGAAAAGAGGGATCCTGTAACCGAGAAATCCTGGAGGATGCTAGCAAGGCAATTTAGTGTACACAACCCCTTCCCAATGTGTGAACTTTGAGAGTTGGTGGAGCTGTGTTGGACTGGAAAGGCTTTCCAGTAGCACAAAACCTGAGAAGGGTCTGGAATTTTGGAAGGAATCCATTCAAATGAAAATCAATGCAGTTTTTGTAGCATGATGACTCTCTTTCCTGATAGCTTCTCTAACCAAGGAAAGTTAATATTTGAGAGAGAGTCATTATGGCTGGCTGTTCCTAATCACAAACCTCATGAGGAACTAGGCCAATGTTTTTCTTTGGCCCAGTAAAATCCTGTTACTTAAGAACAAAAAGTCTAAGAAAATGTAATGTTTATTATATGGCTGTGTTGGATTTAGTAATCCATAGTTTAAAAAGTATGATTCTGATGTTCAGCCAGATTTAAAAGCCAATGCTTTATTAGTCTTATCTCCATGGAAGCGCTGTACTCAAACTGGGAACTTTAGTTCACTTGGAGTGAGTCCAGAGCAGAGTAATGAAAGCTATTAAAAGTCAAGATAGAGGAATTCTAGAAAAAGAAATGCAAATGAAATAGAAAGACAGAATGCAGAGAAAGAAATCAGATCTTAGATATGAAAATGGCTAATATTATTGGTGATAGGTAATAACTAACCTTTCGGTGTGCCAGTGAGAGAAGCTAGAGAGAGTAAAATATGAACCACTGGGATTTAAAGCACACAGACAGGCAAAGTTTGGATAAGGCCTGAGGGATGTTGGCAAGTAACATAGGAGATGATGAGTCAGTAGTGATGCAGATGTTCTAGAAGCTTAATTTTCAAAGATGGGAATTAGGGCAGAATATTGTTGCTTTATATTTATAGGCCAATTCCTCAGAACTGACCCTTAATCTACATTTTGAATTGAAGTTCCCAGAAAGAAGCCACACCCGAAGTAAAGATTCTATAAAGCTGACTGGAATTTTAATTATCGTGGATAGTTAGAATGTTGCAGATCCAGAGCCAAATTAACTTGGACTATCTTTAGCTCCCTTTAATAGTCTTTCATTGTCTATCTTTGTGTTTGAGTGACTTAACATCCTGTGACAACTATGTGCAATCTTTTTGGGATGTAAAGTGCACTACTAGTTTCTATTAGCCCAAAGGCTAAGAATTTAATCAGATAGCATCTAAAGAATATAGCAGAGATTCTCCAGATTTACTGGAAACCATATTCTTGATTGTGTGTGTGTGTGTGTGTGTGTGTGTGTGTGTGTGTGTGTGTGGGTTCCCATGAAGTGCAGATTCTCTGGAACTGAAGTTACAGGTGGTTGGAAGTTGCCATGTGTTCTGGGAACTGAACTCTTGCCTTTTGCAAGAGCAGTATATTCTCTTACCCTTAAGGCCCTCTCTCCAGCCCCACAATGTATTTTAAAATGCCTTAACTTATGACATAATTTTGATTTGTTACTGTAAAAACTTGATGAAATTGTTCTCATCTTGGAACATGGCATTTTGGGTGTAATAAATTGTGTTCTTGAGCCATAGTCTGTGGATATAGATTACATACTTAATAAAACCTGAATATTAGGGGAAAAGTACCACTGTCAATTCTCACCAAACTGTCTTGCAACTTCCTCAGCCTCACTCCTGATCTCCTCTGTCTGTCACTTGCTTCTCTGTTAGTCATCAGTCAGTTGCTTCTGTGTTTGCTGGGTTTCTATGAGCCTTTATAGATCCTATGCCATCTAGGTTACGATTAAAGGCATGTAGCCTTGAACTCACAGAAAGAGAAGTTCTGTCTCTGGAGTTATGGGATTAAGGGTGTTGGCCACCTTTCCCTGTGCTCGGATTAAAGATGTGTGTGATTGACTCAGCTGTTTATCCTTGTGTTCAAGGATATCCTAAGCTGTCTGCCTAGGATTTTACTGTGTGCTTTCTTCCCTAATACTCAGGTTTTATTAAGTATGTAATATATATCCACAATAGTCACTCATGTTGGGTTCTAAAACAAACTATCTCTTATTCCCTTTGATGTGAGAGTTGCTATTCTGTATGAACAACATCTACCAGGGACCTCCAACCAAAGACTCACTTGGCAGAATTTAGAGTTGCATGACTAGAGACATTTGTCTGATGCCTAGGGATTATAGACAATTCATGCTCATGGAAAATGAAGAATGGCGAGGGAAAGAACTTATGAAAAAAAATGACCCCCAGTTTAAAAAATTCTCAAGCTCTTTACAATTGGCAGATGGAGACTCATGGTTACTAGCTCACCAAGTGGCTCTGGAACCTAGAGTTAGTTCCAGAATGTTAGCTATGGAAGCGAGCTTTGAGGCACTCTAGTCTAGTGTGTTTACTCACATGTACTTGAGAAATTCTCCAAGTACAGAAGTTAGTGTTCCAGTAAAAGAGAGAAGCTCGATGCTCAAGTGATGTGTTCCTGGGCTAAAAAGATCAACAGATATACTTACTGTGGGGATTCTTAGAGGCTTACTTCTTAGAGCAGGGCAGAGCATTGCCAAGAAGCCCATCCAGCTGAAGCTCAGTGGCTCATCAGATCATCTCTCTACAGAAGAGTGTGTTGAGAGAGATGATCAAAAACAGTTCTCTACACTGAATTTAAAAAATAGCATGTTAGCTGTGCATGGGACTCCCACCTTTAGTCTCAGCACTTTGGAGGCTGAGGCAGACAGATTGCTACAAGTTTGGAGCTAGTTTGGGCTCTAGTCCAGTGAGTTCTAGGCCAGTCTGTGCTTTAGTGTGAGACTTTATCTCAAGATTCCAAAAGACCAATCAACAAAACAAAACAAACTGAGATAGGGATGTGATTCCATTGGTAGAGGGATTGCCTAGAAAGCACTAAGGCCTGGATCTGATTACAAACACTACATAAAATGAGGTGTGGTGGTACAAGCCTGTAACCCTAGCACTTTGAATGGGGAAAGGTAGGAAGATAAGAATTTCAAGGTTGTCTTTGACTACATAGCAGATCTGAGGCCAGCCTGGAATACATGAGATCCCCCCTCCCCAGCAAACAAATGAAAGTAAAAGCAGCATCCTAGTTGGGCCTGGTCATGTAGGTCTCTAATATCAGTTACTAAGAAGGAGGCAGGAAGATGACAAGTTCACAGCCTGTCTAGGTTACAGAGTGACTTCAAAATAGCTTAGGCACCTTAGTGACACCCTGTTGCCAAACAGCTTGAAAAACAGCCTGGGAATATGGCTCCTTGGCAGAGAGTTTGCCTCATATGTGTGAAACCCAAGATTCAAACTCTACTATTGACAAAAACATTTAATAAATTTTAAAAGGCATTCTGGGCCTAGAGAAATGGTTTTGTGGTTAAAGAGCACTTGCTGCTCTTCCAGACGATTCAGGTTCAATACCCAACACCAACAGGGCAGCTCACAACCATCTGTAACTTCAGTTCCAAGGGATCTTACACTTTCTTCTGGCCTCCATGGGTGCCAGGCACATACATGGTACTCAGACATACATGCAGGGAAACCACCACCACACAAATTAATTATACGTAAAAACCAAAAACAGAAAAAGCATCCTGAGATTTAATAAGGTCAAGAGAGTTACATGTTGTCATACATAGGCTTGGCAACAGGTTAAGGCATGAAAATAAGGATCCTCGAGTTTTAAAAGTGCCTTTTCAGGATGTCACTCTGTTATAGTTACACTTCCATGCCATGGAAACTGAATAGTTACATTGATTGTTTACTTGGGATAGTTCTTACACATGAATGGCAAAAAGCTAAAAGGGTCACTTGCAAAGCCCTTGCTGATGTGAAAACAAAGTAAGATATACATTAATGAGAAAATTGTGGCTTGAAATTATTGTGTTTCATACATTTTAACATGCATGTATGCATGTATACATAGTTTTCTATGAGAATCTATATTTTCTAGAGATTTCTTTTTATGAATCCACCCTCCATGAATGTTATTTTATGATTCCATGGACATACACATTTATTTCAAGTATGGGATTGAGGGCAGCAAAAGGAAAATGCTTTGCTGATAGTTATTGGGAGTCAAATGAATGCTTCCAATTGGCTTGTTTCCGTTAACAGTGTTTCTTTATGCTTTGTTTAGCATCATGAAGCCAAAAAAGCAGCCTCCTCTGACATTGCCCTCCAAGGAACAGAAAGTATCAATCTATGTATCTGAATAGCAGTCACACATCATTATTTAAACTCAAATCGCCCATGGTAATTTGCATTTTGGCTATTTTGTACACAACAGAATTAATTTAATTTTGGATAAAGATGCAAAATAGTCCAAGGAAACTGGAACTAAATAATTGCTGTTTTTCAAAAATTACGTAAGTGCTTTTTCGAGCCTTTGCTTTGTAGTTCCTCAAAGCCAGTTATATTTGGGGCTGCTGGAAGAAGCTGACTCCTGCTGTCTGCAACCCTGGCTGCAGAGGCAGCATATTCTGCTAGTGTATTTTAGCTGTTTTTTTTTTATGCTGCAATGAATAGGCTATTTGAAGTGAAAGATGGACTGGTAGTTCTATTGGAATGAAAGGATCATAAATCCGTTCATGCCAAACTGTGAACACAGACAATGCACTGAAGGCAATTTTTATTTGGTAATTACTGTCTTTGTTCTAAAGCTTTGCCAATGTTAAGTGATTGAAAAGTTCCCAGAGCAAACAGTGAAGAAACACTGCTCCTTCATTAATCGAAACTGCATCTGAATTGATCTTACTTTTTGTGACATTTTGCTTTTCTTGTTTTTTAGAAGCAGAGTTAATGGGCTTTTTACACTTGTGTGTTCAAATTCTAGGGGAACGAGAAAGAGTCATTATCTTGCATCTTCCTAAACTTGCTTAGAGGGGTCTTTCTAAATGAGACCACAGACTTTTCTGTTTGAGGACTCAGCATTGAAGGCGGCCTCCTGAAGAGGCAAGTGTCAGCAAACAAGCCAAAAGGCTGGGCAATCCAAGAGAGGAAGAGAGAGAGGGGAAAGAGGGAGAAGGAGAGAGGGGGAGAGGAACAGAGAAAGAGGAAAAGATATCTAGTCATTGGAAATTTCCATGTAAAGGTTATAAATATTTTTTTGCTTGAATATCAATTTATCTGACCATATAACACTTAAAACATTATACAAGCACCCAAAGTCACATCTATATGTTCTTTTTGATCTTGCTAATAATCTAAATGTGCTGTTCCTTAGGATATGGTTCTAGTAATACTGAAGATAAATTTAAATGAAACAATATTCAATTCAATGACTATTAGTTAGGTCATTGGAGGTAGATGAATAACTCATAGATCTTCCACTAAGGATGTCAGTAATTCATATTAGTGAGTTTTTGTATTTCAAATATTTATTGTACAAATATTCAGAAATTGAATATGTAAGCAAAAGTCAGCAGAGCATTTTGAAATTACAGTAAGAAAATGATTAACTAATAAGGTCTCTCCTCAATCAAATATCACACCAGAATCTTTGCTAGTCAGCATTTGAAGATCTTCATCTTCAAATGAAAAGCTATCAATCACATTCAGCTAATGTTATAGTTGGTACCTATTTTATGGGTCATTGATGGTACTAGATAAGTAAGCCAAATATTTTCCATTAAAGAGTTTATAGTCTAGCAAAGGAGCTTTGTAATTAACTGTTGCTGCTGATTGTGGATGTTGCAAAATGTAATGTTGTGACGCAGTTTTTAGACTGAAACAGCCAAGTTTGCTAAGGTGAAGGCATTCATAAATGTGGAGGATGATGCCAGTTAATGGCTGAAGCCACTGTCAAAGCTGGAAGAGTTATTTATGGTTGTGCACTAAAGAGTCACACAACATTTTCTGGTTCTGGGAATTGAAAGCAGGAGATTGTATATACTATACTATACACACACACATATACATATATGTTATATGAACACTTTACCATTGAACAACATCCTTGGCCCTTTTGAATTTTCACTTTTATTTTATGCTAAGGCAAGGTTGTGCTGTGTCTCCATTGATGACCTTGAAACTTTTGCTCCTCTAGGCTCTATTTCTTAAGTATCAAGAAGTACAGGTACACACACCTAGCTATCAAACACTTTTACCAGAAGAATTGTGTCAAAAGAAAAGTCAACAATTGTCATTGTTGCTTAATGTATAGCACTATTATCTTAAATATAACACAAAATAATTCTGGTAGGGCTTAGAGATCCATGAATGAATTCACCCTTGTCAGATCATAGTAGAAAAGGTAAATGTATTTAGTACACTGCAGGGGAGGAATAGGCTAGGCAAATAGCAGAATAAATGCCTGTCCTGGATGTGGATGTGGTGGCTTTTGTTTTGGAGCTGTGTCTCCTTTTTGGTTAGGCGGATGCATTATGAAATTCCCTTCATGCAAATGAAGGCAGTCTTGATTGGTCAATGTTTAATTCTGAGCAGAGCTTGACCTTAGAGTTGACAGCTCTGTGGTTGTGATTAATTCTGATTGGTCTCCTTCAGTTACACTGTTCTGCTGATCAGGGGAGAGGCCACTGTTTGCTTTTTGTAAAAAATTCTGGACCAGGCTTGCATTGTGGAAATTCCCTAACAGGGACCTGTTCCTTTTCTGGTCTCTCAATGATGGTCTTATTTCCAAAAGAAAATATAAACTTACTTTCCTGCTTTAAAGAAATAAATTCATTTTCTTTTTTAGAAAATCCTACTGTTTTAGCACTTACTATGACATTTGGTTTCTATATTAAGCAGATTAATTATAGATGTTTTTCTTTTCCTTCTTCTTTTTGCAGTGCTAGGGACAGAACACAGCTTTGCACATGTGAGAGCAAAGAACCCTACTACAGAGAGCCACCCCCACCCCCTGCTTTAGACAGATTGGTTTTTATTGCATTTTTACATTTATTTTCACCTTATTCCTTCCCCTAACTTTCCCAAGACCCACCTCTATACCAAGCTCAAAAACATTCTCTCTCTCTCTCTCTCTCTCTCTCTCTCTCTCTCTCTCTCTCTCTCTCTCTCTCTTTCTCTCTCTCTCTCTCTCTCATAACCCGTCCACTTTAATTTGTGTTGCTCATATACTCCTGGGTGTATGACCATCCAATGGAACATGGTCAAACTACCAGGGGCACACCCATAAAGAAGACAGGCCTTCCCTTATCCAGAATCCACCACCTGTCTATAGTACCTCTATCAGGGGTGGATAGAGGTACTATAACCCTCTATCATTAACTCTTCTCTCTTCATGATAGAATGATAGAATGTTGGTTGATTTGATATGGGGTGATCATGTGCAGGCAATTGTATCTGCCATGAGGTAATGAGTAAATGGTTCTGTCATGTCCAGAAGACCATGTTTTGCTCTGTTCCTCACTGACCTTTGGCTCTTACAGTCATTCAGCTCTCTCTTCTACAACTGTTTCTGAGCCTTGGACAGGAGTAAGGTGGGTTGCCAGAGATGTCCCATTTGTGGCTGAGTGCTCTACTAATACTTATTATCTGCACTTTGACCAGCTGAGAATTTTTATGCTAACCTCTGTCTACTGTACAAGTAAGTGACTCTGATGATGCCTGAGACTTGTACTAGAACTATAGGTGGAGAGATACAAATTTCAGTGCCAGTTTGATACTGTGTCAGTACTAAGTTCATGCTTCCAACTACGAGTTCTTGTTCAGATTTTACAATACCAGGCATGTGAAGTAGGCCTTAAATTCAATCAGAAAGTGATTGGTTATCCCTACAACATTCCTGCTGCTATTGTACCCAATGATTGTATCTTGTCACACTGATCATTATAGTAATCTTCAGGGCTCACAGCTGGGTAAGACTATTGATGACCCTCACTCCCCTCCCCCCTCAAGAGCCTACACAGCATCTTTTGATTCTATGAGAGCTATACAGCAGGAAAGAAAAAGCTTCATGTTTGCTTCCAACTTGATTTCTCTATGCCCTTTGTCTAAAGTGTGTGGTGTCTTCAGCAATAGGGTCTTAACATCAAATTCTGTTAGGTAACCAAGAACAATGGAAATAGCTTATATGGTTTAGAGCATCTCTGGGACACTTCTGATCAACAGCTTGTGAAGTGATATCCTATGTCTGGCGTTGTGCTTCATATTTGGCAACTGAGAGCTTCTGGTAAAATCCTTTTCTAACATTCTCAGTGTTAGTTGTCTCCCACAACCACCTCTCCTTCCCTAATCTTTCAACATCCTCTCCCTACTTAACCCTCTCTTTCCATTTTCCCCCTTATATCACCCATATTCTACTACATCTCCCTTAAGATCTTAGCCACTATCTTCTCTCCAATGGTTCTTTTATAGTTTCCTGACTCCACAACTACTCCAAATTAAACACAGAAATCTGAAATTTGAAGCTAACAGCTATATATGAGTGAGAACATGTCAAATTTGTCTTTATGAGGTCTGGGTTATCTTACTCAGTATAATGTCTTCCAGCCCCATACATTTATCTGCAGTTTTATTTTTTTTCTTTACAGCTTGATAAAATTCCATTGTATATAAGTACCATATTTTCATTATCCATTCATTGGCTTATGGACTGTTTAGGTAGATGCATTGGTTTACAGGCTGTTTAGGTAGATTAGTTATAATTAGACCTTTTCTAATAAAATTTATCAGAAAATTGGGTAATGAAAATATTATTGTTTAAACTTATTCTTCAAAGCTCATGTGCAAAAAAAATCTAAAATTAACAGTGTTCAGAGGTGGGAACTTTAAAAGATGATTATATCGTAAGGGAATGGATTAATGCCATCATTGCAGGAGTGGGTTAGTAACTCTGTAATCCCTTCCTGATAAAAGGCAAATATTTCTCCTCCCTTATCCCCTCCTTCTTCTTCCACTCTACCTTTCTCATTTCTTATCTCTCCATCCCTCTCTTGTACTTGTCCTTTTATCTTCTACAATGATATTCTGCTGCTAGGTACCAGTACCATGCTTTCAGACACCTATGACTTTAGAACCATGGGGCAAATAAATTTCCATCAATTATAAACTATCTAGTCTGTAGTATTCTGTTACTGTGGTAAAAACATGGACTAAAGCAGAATTTATGAAATAGTATGATGAACATGCATAGAAAGATAAAGCATCAAAAATACAAATAGAATAGGTTAAAAATGAAAGCCTAGGCTTTTAAAAAGTACTCTATGAATGTACATGTATCTTCTGATGTTTTATCCCAATACTCCTTGAGTCAGATGCTCTCCAGGTCCAGCCTGTGGGCAGATGATGAATAAGTGATTATGATGACTATTGTTTTCAGAATTGGAGATAAACACTTGCTCATATTAGTCCACAATGTTGGAACACTATGTAACAGCTCAGATGTCCTTTATCCTCTCTCATTTCAGGTTTGGTCCTTGCTCTAAGGCAGCATAGCCCTATGACTCATCTTGGCCTATGCCATTTTTTTATGGATCAACTTGCTTTGAAAGACCTTGATAGATGTAAGCTCCTAAACCAGTGGTTCTCAACCTTCCCTATGCTGTACTGTTTAATACAGTTCCTCATGTGATGACCCCCAACCATAAAATTATTTTATTGCTTCCTCATAACTGTAATTTTGCTACTGTTATGTATCTTAATGTAAAAATCTGTGTTTTCTGATGGTCTTAGGTAACCTTATGAAAATGTGATTAGACCACAAAGTGGTTGCAACCCTCAGATTGAGAATCACTGTCCTAAACCTTCTTCTGTTGTTGGAAGGACCAACACACCATAGACTAAGTGGGGTATTTGCTGATTATTCTGGAAAGGCTTTTCTAGAAGCATGCATCTGTTGTATGCATTCCAGCTATTTCTAAATGCATTTTAAAGGCCTAGATTCGGGGTGATGGCAATCTAGATCTGCAAGGGGCTTATTCAGTGTGGTCATTTTGCTAATACTTTGGTACTTGAGTGCCAGCATTCTACTCCTCACAGTGAATTAGAAATGGATGTTATGAGCTCCAGTGACTGGGAGGACAGTGGATACTAATTTATACATGTCTCACTAGAAGCACTCAGAGCTGGAGCTGGGAAAATGAACCTAGAAATACCACACTGCTTCTCTGTAAGCTATTAGACTTTTCTTTCAGTTCTTATTACTGCTTTGCTGCTAACTTTCTAGATGTTTCATCTTCACTGTTTCAAAGCTGTCAAAAAATGGCTTGCTTTTAGGCACATTCATGCTGTGGCTTAAATCCACCTTGTACTGTGCAAGAACCCTAACCTAATGTCCAAAAAAAGTATGAGAAATGTATGCAGCTTTTCAGACTAAGGAGAATATGATTCATACCAGACAGCCACTTTTCTAAAAATCACCAGATTTGTCCACCTCTGCAGTGCCACTTACGCCAGAGTGACAGCTCCCAAACCCCCATCTTCCAAAAGCTTCTACAGATTCTTCCCTGAAGCTTACTCCTCCCTACCTCCGCTCTGTTCTTTGAGAAATGTGTCTTTCAGAGTGTAGTTCCCTGCTTTTGCTAACACAGACTAGCCAGCCTTTCTTTCCTTGGGTGTCCTTAGCTATGACTTGAAGACTGGAGATCAGCATGTATTTTGTAAGGCAACAGGAAGGATCCCAAAGCTTCATTAGCTTAATATTTCCATTCTGTGGACATTTTCCCCCCACAATGAAAGTCTTCCTGAAACTTCCTTTTTAAACAGGTTCATCAAACATTTTCTGTGAAAGACTGGACAATAAGCAGTTTTGCTTTTGCAGGCTTTCCCGCCTCTGTTGAAACTTTTGAGCTCTGCCACTGATGTGTACAAGGCACCATGAGCAATAGGTGCACAAATGGCTATTGTGTCCCAATAAGATTTTATTGTAAAAACAGGCCAATGGGCTTTTTTTTTAAACAATACTTCTCAATTATGGCTGTCCATCAGTATTATCTTCAAGGCTTTCAATTATCTCATGTTCAGGCCAGACCCAGACCAATGGATGACATTATACTTTTTAGGATGGGACACTGTCATCAGTATTTTAAACTTTCTTGATTGAATCCAAAAGCACTTAGGAGCAGGGCAGCTGGAAACTGCTCTTGTATCTTAGCCTGGAGCATCAGCAGCCATCTGGTCTTAAGTGGGCTACAGCTCTGCAGTTACTCAAGTGGCCAGGTGGGGCGTACTGTGAGCAGTCCTTACACCAGTGTGCTCTAAAACTATGACTTTTTCCTATTGTTGACTTGGCAGCTGCAAACATAAACATTGCATTTAGGAAATTGAAATTCTTTGGGTGGGGATAAGTAGCACATTCTTTTTGGATAAGCTATTTTTATTTTAACCCACTACTCTCCTCTAAACTGAGAAATACTAATGTGCTTGATAGTGTTTTGGTCTTAGGAGCTAAAAGGCATTAAAAAGTCTCTTTTTTTCTAAACACTAAAAAGGAGTGGCCTTTACTTTCCGATCTCTCAGCTGTGACCTTTCAGTATCTCTACTACCACCCTTGGCAACACTGTGGAGTTCTTTGGATTCCTAACAGGAGTGATCTTGTGTGCTCTTACACTTTTCATCTCTTAAAGAAAGACAATTCTGCTAACAACCACAATTTTAAATGGAGAACTACCTCAGAATGAAATAGTGTTGAGTGTTATCAGTTTTTACAAGCAAATCATAAATCTATTTCCCTGTGAACATTTAACTTGATGAAAAAGCACTGTGGTAAGACAGTCTGTCCATGTACAGGACCCCATATTGTATCTGATACACTGTTTTCCAGCTCTGACCAAAGGAAACCTACTAGCAGGCCATGGGCAAGACATGAATGGGCTGCTTTTCCTTTCTTTGGCAAGCCTTGAACTGCCATGCATTTTCAACCATCTTCAAAACAGGAACCAAACATGAAATGAAGATTTCAATGTCAGCAAAAATAGTGTTTGGTATTAAGCTAAGATTATGAGGATCAAGAAGCTAGCAAGCCTCAGTGCATGTCCCTTGGTCCATGTAGCTCATGTTGACTCAGAACTTTGGACCCAGCCTGAGTAAAGCTAGTTCACTGGCTCATACATGCATTGGTAGCAGTTGACACTACAAGCCTTTCTTCTTTGTTACTTGTCTAATTTCAGAAAGGTTATATGAGTTTTTTTGCAGAAGACTGAAGGACTTTTAGGAATCCTTGCACAAAAAAAAGCTAGTAGAAAGTTGTGTATCCTTTTTGCTGACATTCAAAAGGATGTTCAGAGAGTTCGACATGAAAGTGAGGATTCTTTGGATCTTCAGGACCATTTGTGCCAGCACTAGGAAAAGACAGAGCCATTTGGAGGGTTGAAAGGAGTTGAAAGTTATGTGAGAGAGAAAATTCATAATATCTTGATAAAGTATTAGTGATTTCACACTAAAATGAGGTACAGATTCTGGCAGAGATTAGGAGGATAAAGTCCACTAAAAGTATCTCTACCACCATCCTTGGCACTGTTGTGGAATCCTTTGGATTTCTAACAACAGGAATGATCCTGTGTGGACTTCTACCTCAGCTGTGTTTTGTGCAGTGGATGGCTCTTACTTGAAGGTAGTGCTGAGTAGTGTGAACCGAAGTCCCCAAGGAAAAGTTGTGTAAAAATTCTACCAAGCTGACTGAAGTCTTTGGTGATTTTGGAGAGCTGCAATGTTGCAGGTCTTGGGTCAACCTACCTTGAAATATCTTTAGTACCCTTAATAGCTCTTTATTGCTTACTTCTGTGTTTGAACTAATGTACTTGTGACTATCTAGTAAAATACTTTTTTGCAATGTACAAACAGATCCCTTAGCTTCAAAGAATGTTATCAGATAACCCATGAAATAACAGAGACTTCCCTGATCTATAGCACAGACTTACTTCCCTGTTTGGCTCTAACTGCCTACCTGATATTTTCATTGTTGTATTTTATAAATACTTTCTTTGTTCTTCTACTATAAAAGCTTCATCAAACTGATAGACATTGAAATATGGTATTTACAGTCACCTAAATCAGTCATCTTGGGCCATAATCATTCATGTTTGAACAAACAACCTCTTACTCCCTTTGTGATGGTAGCTATGTTTTTGCATTGACAGAGTAGTGGGAATAAGGAAAAGTATGATCTAGAGGGAATTGCTGTTCCATTTTCATTATCTATACTGTTCTCTAAGACCCGCTTTCTACTGCTGTGCTTAGTCAAGGCTCATATTGTTTGTAAGGTCTCTCTTCATCATAAAGTACTTGAACTGCCTCAGGCCACAGTAAATGACATGTTTCTGACTTTTAGATTTTTTTCTTAAATGAAAACAGCTGCTTACTTTTGAGACAAAATGAAGCTCTGGCCACATTTGTCCTGGTTTCCTTGTGGGTCAGTCTCTGAAGCATCTTCATGAAATACCAAGGGCTCCAAAATTCTAATTCAAAAGCCACTGGCCTCTATTGTTTTACTGGCATAAAGCATAAGATACTTTATACCTTATCATTTTTTCTACTTAACAGAAGGAATAATTATTCACTATCAAATTTAGAAGATATAGCTACAGAAATAAAGGAAGAAAAAAGAAAGAAAAAAAACCCAAATCACCATCATTCCCTAAACACTAAGATAAATACTAGTAATATTGGGCATTTTGATTCTGTTCATGAATCTATGAATTTGTATGTATATCTATACTCATATGTTCATATTTATTTAAAATCGGCTTTTAGTTTCAAGTTATTATTTTAATATGAATAATTTTCATGTCGTCATTTTCCTCCAAGGCTATTTTCAGTCTTTAACATGTGGCATACAAGAAACAACACACATTGATGGCTGCCAGCATTTGTGAACACTCACGGAGGAAATACTGCAATCAAGATAACCAACATGTTTTTATCTTCTGAAAGTTTCTTTGTATCTATTTATAATTCCTCTTGTCTCCTTCATTGTTCCAGACTTACATACATTTACTGTGTGGCACAAGAGGCTGCCCCGAGACTTCCAGTCTTTATTAAGACTCACAAGAAGCACCTGTGACTCTACCCAGTTGCTGTTACATCCCATGCTGCCTGACTACTATGCATTAAGCTAGCACTAAGCTCGGGCTTCATTTTGCAGCACTGCATAAATGATGTACAGTGATGTGCAATTGTAATCTTTGTCAGAAGTTGAATTTTACCATCTACATAGTGAGTTCAAGGCCAGCCAGAACTACATGACACCTTGTCTTGAAGGAAAAGAAAACAAAAAGATGAAGAAGGAGGAAAAAGAGAAGGAGGAAGAGGAGGAGGTGGGGGAAGAGTTTTTGAGAGAGGACAGGGAAATAGCTGACATTTTTCTTGGGGTATGAGGCATGATTGCATATCCCAGGCTACAAGCCAAATGTCTGTCCCAGAGATTCTGGCTCTTTTCAGTCTCCAGCTTTCACCTGTTGGGCTGGCACTGCCTGTGTCAGGGCCCTGAACTTGGCTGTTCCCCCCTGACAGCTGCTCTCCAGCAGGTGGTGGCGGCTAACTTCACTCCCAGCTGTCTGCACCGATACTTGATCACTTGAAGCTCTTTGTTTGCTTCAGTGTGCACATGTCACCCTCTGCCAGCTCACCCCCCTCTTCCACCCCACAGTTGTTTGCCAATCTGTGGTCTACACCGGCAGCTTCCCAGGGCTGACCACAATCACTCTGCTTCAACACCCACAGATGGCTACACTTCAAGGCTTCATTTGACTTGCTCTTTGGCTTAGGAGCTAGGGTGTGGAGACAATTTGTGGACAGAGAGGATAGAAATGGAATCAGCTCTGGAAGCCTCTGAAAAGAATAGCATTATTATTTTGGGAGGGAATTAACAGTCTTGATCAGAAAAGGTCTTTGTGGCAACACTAGGCGTTTCTTTTTCTAAACAAGCTCTATTTAAAGAACGATTTTTACAATTCCAGACCCTATTTTAGCTGTTTGTTTTTGAACAGGGTCTCTGCCTAATTCACTATTTAAAACCGGCTGGTCTTGAACTCATAGGCCTCTGCTTCCTGAGTGCTGGGATTCAAGAGTAGCACCATGCCTGGCTAACACTGTTTGTTGTGCTTTGTTTTATATCTTTGGACCACCATATAAACCATGCTGATAGACAGAAAGTGAAATTGTAAGTGAAAGTATGTATGTATGTTCAGAAAATACAGTACTGTTGTGAGGAAAGGATATAAAGAAGAAAGGTATATGAAAGAAAATGTTATCTACACATAACACCTATTAGCAACCAAGCTTAAAATATAACTATAAAAAAATCTATATAGCAATTCATGCAACCAAAAATGCACAAAAAGAAAACATAATGGTGCTCACAGGGGAGACCAATTACTAGCTTGCTGCATGCATAGAAGTAGGATAAGATATAAAATAAAAATGGTTCTTAAATAACAGAGAAGCTCAAAAATAGAAATGTCAAATCCACGAATTCCAAACAAACAAACAAAAAATCTCCAAGCTAGCTTAAAATGGCATGAAGAACATAAACAGCAAGAAAAAAACCCAACTAAACTAATAATGGCATGATATCATTAGCATTTATGGAAATTCACCTCCAACCAACAGTGAGAGTGGTTAAAGGCAACATATCAACATCCACTTTTAACTACTGACTATATGGATTAGTGGTAAAAATTCAGAAAGGAAAATAAAAATTTCACTGACTGCTCTGGGAAGCACTGCATCCCAAAGTTCATTCATTGTGCAGAATCAGGTCCTTTGATTCTTTCTTCTGAGAAGAATTCATTATGTGATTAGTCATGCCCCATTTCCTCTTTCAAATACAGCATATATTTTCTCCAAAAAACATGTTAAAAGTTTTAATGATTTAATTTTACATTTATCCTCATATGCTGCATAAGAGTGCACTCCTAAGCTATATTCATTTTCATGATGGAGAAAAATGTATCCCACTTAAGCCATTTTGTTCAAATGGATTATTTCCATAATCTTGGTTTTAGCATTAGTATTATTGTTATTTTTTTAAGTAATCACTTTTTAAGTCTGATGCTTTTGTAAAATATAAAAATCATTTATTTATACATAGCATAGACATGTCAAATTGGGAGGCTTCCTTCTAAATGCTCTCAATGTTGTTTAATCATAAACCAATATGCAATGACTCCTAAACTAGACTCTATTAGTGGTAGCTTCATAGCATGAGTTATTAAGAATCTATTAGTGGTAACTTCATAGCATGAGTTATTAAGAATCTCTAAAAATTAAGTCAATTAAACAAATATTTTTTTCCTTATGCTTCAACAACTTACTTTTAGAAATCTGTCCTAGACAGCTTCCTGGACAGGCACCATCTTCCAAAATTAAATGAAGATCAGATTAATTACCTAAACAGGCCTATAACCCTTAAGGAAATTGAAGCTGTCATTAAAAACCTCCCCAAAAATAAAAGCCCTGGTCCAGATGGTTTCAGTGCAGAATTCTACCAGGCATTCAAAGAAGAATTACTACCATTACTCCTCAAACT